>JAXQQM020074145.1:0-127028 GCA_034641835.2 Pinus albicaulis
GACCCAGGTTCAAGGGTTGTGGCCAACAAGGGGTCCGGTGTAGTCTAGGAACACGCTGGCATTTTCACCCTGCTCTTGGAGAGCAGTGCGTCTCACCCGAGGCGTGCCACGACCACATGCATAAGGGAATGAGATCACTGGTAAGGAATAAACCCGCAACCAAAGAAAGAAAGTGCATCCATTACATATACCAAATTACACATGCAAGATCACTTACTAAGTATTCAGACAGTCGCAACTTAAAATTTTAAATCAGTGTAAACACATTACAGCACATGAACAACTTATTGAGATAGCAATCTTCCCTTATATTATTCTTCTGGCCGAACACATGATTACATAGCTTTCTTCTCTGATAACTCACAAGTCTGATACAGATGGGTTTTAGAACAGAAAGGAAGAACATAGAAAGTAAGAAACCATAGGAAGAACAAGCATGATTCTTCCGCAGCTGCCCTGCGCGTCCTTCCTCAAGTATCGATCCTCGCGACTTCTCTTGTATCCATTCAACCTTCAACAACCTTTCCTTTCAGCCGGGTGATCGTTATTTATTCACCCGCTCCTCGCGACTGACAGCTTCTCTGTGTCTTCACTCTAGCTTTTCCCAGCTTCTCTTCTGATGTTTGCGTGTTCTACTTTCTTTTTTCTGCTATGTTTCTTTCATCTGCACTTATCTCTGCTCGATCTCCAGCTATCGAGAGCTTCCGCGCCACCTTGGTAGCTCCGCAACTCCTGGTCGTTGCGGCGCGGTCGCGGTTGCCATGTGTATTTATTCCGCAACTCAAAAAGAGTCAAAGTTCAAAATGTCTTGGCCAAGAGTTCAAAACTTAAACAAAAACAAGGGCCCCAACAGGCCCCGACCACAATTCTTTGACTCGTCCGCGAGTCAATCACAAATAACAGTTTCTACTTCCATTCCCCCGCTGGCTTCCGTGCCTTGCTCTGTTGTTCCTTCTTCCGCCACCCTTTCCTGCTGTGTTCCGCCACTTGCTGGTTCAAACAAGGGCCCCAACTCCGGGACCCGGCGGAGTGCTGAATCTCTAAGCTCTGTGAAGGTCGCCACTGCTTGCTGCCATTCCTGCATAAGCAGGTCGGCGTCTTGAGAGATTCGGTTAGCGGCGGCTTCGTCTATGGGCGTCGGGGCAGCCCCGAACAGGGTGGTGAGTTGGGCTTCTGCCTTGGCATCCAACTAGTGCATAGTGTCGGCATGGGTGCGAAGGGGCGGACGAATCTCCCGGATGACGTGCTTGGCCGCTGCTGATTCAGCCTCAGTCTGCTGCATGTGAAGTTCCAGCTCGTCCGACTGGGCGTAGAGCTGGTCTAACCTTGCAGGGTCCGTGGTCGCCTGAATGTCTCGGGCAATCTGTTGCAGTTGGGCAGCAATGGGCTGCGTCTTGACAGTTAACGCGAGTGAGCACTCCTGCAAACTGCGTAGAAGGGCAGAAGCCACGGCTGCAGTGGAATGGAGAGTTGCTTGTAGACTAACTGCCTGCGTCTGTTTGGCAGTTACCTGTCCTGAATGGTCACTGGGTAGATCTGGAAGGGTAGGTCGTGCGGCTAACGCCGCTTGTAGCTCCTGGTTCTCCCTGCAAACAATAGTGAAAACTTCCCTGAGGTGGTGAGCCTGTAGCGCGATAGTGTCCTCCTCAATTCTGGTGGGAAGTGGAGCATGGTGAGCCCGTGCAGCGGGCCATACGCTGGAGATCGCCTGGATAGCAATGTTGACCTGCTCCTGGAGGTTGGTCTTCTCCTGCAGCAGCTGATTGCGCTGTTCAGTAAGCGCCGTGATCTGATTCCGCTGCTCGGTGCACCGCCGCTGTAGCTCTGTGTGAATCTGCTCGGCCTTGAGGGCCGCCCGCTGAATGAGCATGTACAGCTGTGCTGGACTCCATTGTTCTACGTTTGTTGTGTTGGGCGTGCCCTTCTCTGGCGTCTGTTCCTGCGAAGATTGGCCCATGGCCACTGGTTGGCCTGAAGTCTCCGGGGGATGGACCGGCGTCTGCTGCTGCACCGAAGTGGCCATATCAGGCTCCGGCCGGTCCTACTGCGTGGTCTGATCTGTGGAAGGGGCGGCCGAATCAGCCCCAACTGTGGCTGGCTGGACAGATATAGTGGGAAGAGGATCCCGGGATGTGGCCACGGGGTCAACCGGTGGTACCACGGCTGCAGTACTGGAGGTGACCTCCGCCCCGTGGTCACCGTCGAAAAGTTCCCGGATCAAAGAATCTGACACAGTGGCTGATGAGTTGGACGGATTGGGGGAGGTGGCAATGTGGTTAGCTGGTGGAGGGGGCGGTGGATGGAGTGAAAGAAGTGGGAGGGAGACGAAGGTTGAGGAAATCTGCCGGATCAATCAGCGGTTCCTCCGGAATCAAATTTGTTGTGGGCAGAGTGGCTGGTGGATCATCCTCCGTAAGATCTACCACTGGATCTGTGACCGTAGTGCGGGCCCTTTTGGACGGAGGTGGGTCGGAGGAATCGGGTTCGGGGCCCGGTTCACCCATTGGTGTGATGAGGGGGGTGGCAGAAGTGAACAGGTTAGTGGGAATGGGGGAAATGAGGGGGGCGGTATTGGAGAGACCACGGGACCGATTAATACGAAATTCAGCAAAAAAAGGAAATATAGGGGCACCACTTGAAACAACCTGGGTTGCCACATTGAGTCGCCGCGCCTGGTCGTTGAAATGCTCGACGATGGGGACCAGCGATTCAGGCAGGTCCGGTGCGGTCCCAGCTGCATCTGGTGTTGTCTCCGCCGCAACTTGTGAAGATCCCCCTGCGCCGGTCGCGGCAGGCTGCTGTGCGGCCCTCATCCCCTCAAAATTGTAGTGGATGACCCCGTCGCGGATGTGCTGGACAACCCCCGGCCACGCAGAGACCTCCCTGTGGAAAACATTGTCATTGAACTGGAAGCGAAGGGGCGCCATATGAAAAGTGTGGTGCGGTACGCAAGTTGGCCGGATGAAAGTGTGGCTGTGGCTGACGCCAAACCACACCTGTTCACTGTATTCATCCAACAGGTGCCGGGGCACCCGTCGCCGGTAAGTGACCACATCAATCATCATCCCATACCACACCCGGAACGCCTCTGCGTTCACCTGCTTGCTGCTGGGGTCCGTGGACACTTGCCAGGGGGAATATTTCATCGCGAGCGGCTGGCTCACGGTGATCTCCGCCGGTGTCCGGATAGGAGGAAGGTGCCATTTCTACATGGCGAACGCTAAGATCAAGTACCCATAGATGAAATTGGTAGTCCGCTTGTAGTTGTCTTCGCAAGCCGCAAAGAGTTCCTTCAACACAAACGAGCTCCAATTCAACCTGGCTCCCTGGACGCAATGCTCTGCAATGGAAATTGTGTCCAGAGTGCACTCGCCCTTCGTGTAGTGGCGCATGGTCTTGCTAGCGATCAGGTAGCAAGCGAACCGGATTTCTGGTACGTTTATCAAATCCATTTTGGCACCTTTACCACCCCGGCGAGTGCCATACTTGGTGTAGAGGTCCGCGTCAGCCGACTTTCGGGCGCGCTTAGAGGATGTCTGGCCCGCAGTGGAGACATCTGAACCAGTTTGAGATAGCCCTGTAAGTCGATTAATGTCTGCGGCATGTATGGGAATTTCTTCATTAAGCCACAGGGACCCGTTCTGCACCCGACTGAGGAGGAACCGGGTACATTGCAGAGCTGGTCCTGTGGTTCCGAAGACGGGAAGACTCCTCAAATTCATCAAAGTCGACTGCTGTAGGCCCCTGAATTCTTCCCGCATCCGATTGTTGGCGCTGCTACCTGGCGTATAATGGTGTTCCATGTATATTTGCCAATGGAGGTGAGGAAACTCAGCCGGGTCGGACAAGTTGGCGTCCATACATGGTGCATTGTCATACTTGCCGACTAGCGACTCTACACGGTGAATTCTGCCATCTAATGCTGGTTCAGGGACTGAGAGGAGAGCTCTCGGCATCTTGGCGCGCCGCTGATAGACTTGGACGATTCTTCTGTAACTTCTTTCGAGGTGCTGTGTGCTCTGATACTGCGAATGCTCCGGAGTCGCTGCAACTTCCAAATTGAACTGGTCCGTCATCCTCTTGCTGATAGCCTTCATGCAAATTGGGCCATCTGCTGGCACGCGCGGAGTTGATGAGACTCCATAACGGTAATTAATTCTTGCTATCTTTCTTGCCTGCGATAATCGTGCGATCAATCGCAGGCCTGTGTGTAATCTGACAGT
Source organism: Pinus albicaulis (assembly GCA_034641835.2). Taxonomy (NCBI): domain Eukaryota; kingdom Viridiplantae; phylum Streptophyta; class Pinopsida; order Pinales; family Pinaceae; genus Pinus; species Pinus albicaulis. The sequence goes on from JAXQQM020074145.1 coordinate 4,224, forward strand.
TGCTGACGGCGTCATGGGGAGATGGGCGGACTCGACGGCTGAGGGAACTACGGGTGATGGCAAATGATTACTGTCTATTAAGGGAATTTATGACCAAATCTGAGCGATCCTAAGGACTGACAAAAGGAATAACGGAAATGACCTGGACTGACACTGGCACGAGGATGGATCCTACGTGAACGACACGCTGGACTGACGCTGCGACACGCTGGACTGGCGCTGCGACACGCTGGACTAGCTCGCCCCGACCATAGTCAGTTGCGGTAAGGTTCCCGCAACTGCCTGGTTCTTTGACTGACTCCATATGAACGGAAAAAAAACTGCCTACGCTCATCCCGGTTGCGGGAGAGTTATTCAACTACGCTACTCTACGGGTTCTCTCGGTTGCGAGAGTTATTAATGAAAAGTGAGAAGTACCTACTCCTGGTAGGGCTTCAGGCGTGCGCCATTCACCCATCCCGGAAGAACTGTGCCGTCCAGTTGTGCCAACCGAATGGCTCCTGAGTCGCGGATCTCGATGACAAAGTACGGTCCCAGCCAGTGCATCTGGAGCTTGCCTGGAAACTTCTGGAACCGGCTGTCGTATAAGAGAACTTTGCCGCCAACTTGGAAGGCTTTGGTTTTGATGTGGCGGTCGTGCCACGCTTTCTATCTGGCCTTCTGAACCGTCTGGTGGAATTCCGCGAGAAATCGGGCCTCATCCAGCTCCTGTAGCTCCTGAAGGCGTTCCCTAAGTGACGCCTCTTCTGAGAAGTGAAGGGACGTTGCGATCAAAAGGCTGGGTACGGAGAACTCGGCGGGAATCACCGCTTCTCGGCCATACACCAACTGGAAAGGCGTCTGGTTGGTCAAACGTTTTGCCATGGTCCGGTAAGCCCATAAGGCCGCTGGTAGCCGCTCGTCCCAGTCGTCCCGCTGAGCATTGCAAATTTTAGTCAAGCCCTTTTCAAGAATCTTATTGAAGGCTTCCACCATACCATTGGCCTGCGGGTGGTATGGGCTGCTTTTGTGATGCTGAATCATAAATGTGTCCAATAGTGACTTGACCGTGGCATTAATGAAATGCGTACCCTGATCGCTGGTTAAGCTCCGTGGGCAGCCAAAGCGGCTGATGATGTGTTCGAAGATGAACCGGGCAGCGGTCTCTGCCGAGCAGTCGCGTACCGCTGCTGCCTCAGCCCACCGTGTGAGGTAATCCGTTGCGGTAATGATGTACCGGGCTTTGGAATGCCGAGCGATTGGTGCGATGGGGCCTACGAAATCAATAACCCACTTCTCAAACGGCCGCAACACATGCACCGGGTGTAGCGGGAGCTCGTCCCTGTGCGAAGGCTTTCCCGTCCTCTGAAAAACATCGCAACGCTTCACATAGGCCTTACAGTCTGCATGTATCGTCGGCCACCATAGGCCAGCTTGAAGCACCTTCCTTGCGGTGGGTTTCGCACCCACATGTCCTCCCGCAACACCGCTGTGACATTCCCACATCACTGCTTCCCGCTTGTGGTCAAGAACACACCTGCGCAACACCTCATCTAGGCCCAGTTTGTACAGCTGCCCCGCGATCAATTGATAGTCCGCCGCCCGGACAACCAAGTGGCGTTTCTGAAGCGGGGTGTACTCCTGAGGGCATTGTCTCGTAGTCAGATAAGTGGCAATGTCAGCCAGGTAATCTGGTACGGCTTCTATTCGGAAGAGGTCAGCATCCGGCAGCTGATCGTCCAACGGACCTTCATTCTCTCCCGTCTCCAACCTGGATAAGTGATCGGGACCAACATTCAACCTGCCAGGCTTGACAATCACCTCAAACGTAAACTCCTGAAAAAGTAGAAGCCATCGACAGATTCTTCCTTCCAACACAGGCTTATTGACCAGATATTTCAATGCAGAATGGTCCGTGAAAAATGTGAATTTGCCGCCCAGAAGATAGTGGCGGAACTTCTGGAGAGAGTACACCATCGCCAACGCCTCCCGCTCGGTCGTGGTGTAATTCTTCTCCGCATTTGATAACCGTCGGCTGGCGAAGTATACCGGGTGGTCAACTGTCGTTTCCCCGGGTTGCGCCAATACAGCTCCAAGTGCAATTCCGGACGCATCAATGTGCACATGGAACTACTTATCCCAGTCGGGATGAACAAGTATGGGTGCCGTCGCCAACTTCTCTTTCAATGTGTCAAGCGCCTTCCTGCACTCCTCCGTCCAGTCAAACGCTTCTGACTTCCGCAACAGTTTCTCCAGAGGGGCCGTGATTTTGGCGTAATTGCGGATAAAACGTCGGTAGTATCCCGTGTGCCCGAGAAGTGCCCGCAACTGTTTCACTGTCTCGGGGGCCTCCATGTGGACGATGACCGCGACCTTGGCAGGATCAACGCAGACCCCTTGCTTGCACACCACGTGGCCCAAGAGTGTGCCGAATGGTACTGCAAAAATACATTTCTTCAAGTTCAAGGAAATCTGCAGCTGGCGGCATCGATCGAACATAACACGGAACAGGGAGGCGTGTTTCTTCAGCAGGCTGTAAACAGTCCAGTCGTCCATATAGACTTCCAGGAACTTGTGAATGTACTCCCGGAAAGCAGCAATGACAATCCGGGAAAACACAGCCGGGTCGTTCTTCAGACCAAACGACATAACGTGGTATGCGAATGATCCCCACTCAGTGGTGAATGTCGTTTTTGCTTTGTCTTCCTCGGCGATGCGCACCTGATGGTAGCCCGAAAACCCATCAGTGAAGGAATAAGCTTCGTTTCCCGCGACATGATCTAGAACTTCATCGCTGAAAGGAGTGGGAAACAGATCGTGGATACAAGCATTATTCAAGCTCCGATAGTCTACACAGACACGGATTTCCGCTTTGTCCTTCTTGTTCTGGATGACAATGGGGCTTACCCACTCGGCTTCTTCTACTGGAAAGATGAGACCTGCAGCCAGCATCTTGTCAATCTCCATCTTAACTTTCTCTTTGGTACGTGGATTCAACCGGTAGGGTCGGTGCTTCACCGGCCTGGCTCCCGGTTTCAGTGTGATGCACATCTCACCCAGATCCCCCTTGATCCCCTTCAAGTCCGCAACTGATGACGGAAATAAATCTTCATACTCCCGGAGGAGGCTGAAAATTTCTCTTGTCGTCTCCTCGTCCCAGTAATCTCCCACTGTTGCCAGTTTAGGTTTCTCCTATGTTCCAATGTTCAGTTGCTTTGTCTTGAGCGGCTGTAAGTGGACTCCTTCTGTCGTCGGCTCGTCACGGATGCTCCGCTCGCCCTCCTTTTCGTCAAAATAGAGATGCCTAAGGTCCTCCAAACTATCATCCTCCGGGTCGCCGTCAATCCGTTGGCAAACCAATTCGCGCCTGACCTCCGGGCGTGACGCCACCGAGCCCTCATGGGGCTCAGGATGGCGGAAAAATAGAACCTCCTTGATGGCTTGTAGCGCCGGAGATTCCTGCACCGTCTCCCCTTCGAACGAGAAGCTCTAGACGAACTTTTCCGCGACTGCTTGCCAGGAGCGGGTAAAGCTACTCTTAAAGACAATTTTCCCTTACCTTTCATAGATCAAGTATTAGATACATTAACAGGTAAAAAGTACTTTTCATTCCTAGATGGGTTTAGTGGTTACAATCAAATCCAAGTAGCACTTGAAGACCAAGATAAAACCACATTTACTTGTCCTCGGGGTACCTATGCCTACCGAGTATTGCCATTTGGATTGTGCAATGCACCTGCAACATTCCAAAGGGCAGTATTAGGAATTTTTTCTGATCTGATACATGACTGTGTAGAGGTGTACATGGATGATTTTACAGTTTATGGGGATACATTTGAAGAGGCTTTAGAAAACTTGGAAAAGTCTTAAAAATATGTCAAGAAGCAAACCTTTCTCTTAGTCATGAAAAATGTTTTATGATGTTCACCGAAGGTATTGTTTTAGGGCACCACATTTCAGGGGATGGGATTAGAGTTGATGAAACAAAAGTTGAAGTTATTTCTAACCTATCCATTCCAAGTTGTCAAAGAGATGTTAGAAGTTTTCTAGGATTTACAGGGTATTATCGGAGATTTATAGAAAACTTCACAAAAATAGCATCTCCTCTCTTCAAATTACTCACCAAAGATTGTGAATTTAAGTGGACTTCTGATTGCCAGTTAGCTTTTGAAACCCTGAAAACCAAAATTTCTGAAGCACCTATATTAAGGGGACCTAACTGGAAGTTACCCTTTCATATCTCGACAGATGCTTCCGATACAGCTCTAGGAGCAGTATTGGGACAAAAAGATTTAATTCCCTATGCCATCTATTATATCAGTAAAAATTTGACTCCTGCAGAGTTAAACTATACTGTAACTGAAAAAGAGTTTTTAGCCGTTTTTCATGCCATTAACAAGTTTAGACACTATATAACAGGCTATGAAACTTTTATTCACACTGATCATTCTGCAATTACATACTTAATGAATAAATCAATCACTAATAGCAAAATTATAAGATGGTTGTTATTATTGCAAGAATTCAACATTACTATTCTAGATAGGCCTGGAAAACAAAACACTGTGGCTGATTTCCTGTCTAGAATTCAAAATATCAAAGATGACACTCCGGTTGAAGATCAATTTCCCGATGAATATCTTTTTGCAATCTCTACTCAAACTCCATGGTTTGCTGATATTGCTAATTATTTAGTTTCAGGAAAATTTCCTTCAATTATGAATGCAAGGGATAAAAGAAAAATCATTAATGATAGTGCAAGATATTCATGGGCCGCTAATGAGTTGTACAAGACAGGTTCAGATTTGATCATTAGAAGGTGTGTTCGTGAAGATGAGATGCCTGAAATTCTCAAGGCATGTCATGATGAACCTTGTGGCAGACACTTTGCAGATAAAAGGACAGCCTATAAGATCCTTAATCTAGGATATTATTGGCCATCTTTGTTTAAAGATGCAAGGGAGTATGTCAAAAGGTGTGACAGTTGCCAAAGGGTAGGGAAACCTTCTCCTTCAGGTGAGATGCCATTACAACCTCAGGTGCACATTGAACCTTTTGAAAAATGGGCTTTGGATTTTGTAGGACCTATTAGTCCTCCATCAAGACAAAAGAAATATATATTAGTTTGCACTGATTATGTTACTAAGTGGGTAGAAGCTAAACCATTACTTGTTTCTAATGAAGCATCTGTAGTTACTTTTCTTTTTGAGGATATTTTTACTCGTTTTGGTGTCCCAAGGGAAATTGTTACAGATCAAGGAGCTCAATTTACATCAAGGCTAGTGGAGCAAATGATGGAGAAGTACAAAATCAGACATATAACATCTACTCCTTATCATCCACAAGCAAATGGTCAAGTGGAATCCACTAATAAAGTCATTGAAGGAATCCTAACAAAGACTGTTCATCTACATAGAAGAGATTGGGTAGATAGGCTTCCCGAAGCCTTGTGGGCCTATAGAACTACATGGAGAAACACAACAGGCCATACTCCTTATGAGCTTGTTTATGGAAAGCAAGTTTTGTTTCCTATAGAGTTCCAAATTCAAACATTCAAGATGGCAGTTCCGCTAGGACTTGATCTAACGGAGGCACAAAAGCATAGACTGGAGCAAATTAATGAATTGGATGAGATCAGACAAGATGCAGTTCAGAAAACAAGTCTAGTCCAACAACAAAGGGCTAGATGGCATGACAAATACATCAAGGAGAAGAAATTTAAAGAGGGTGATTGGGCTCTCTTGTTTGATTCAAAATTCAAGGATTTTCAAGGGAAATTTCAGACACATTGGCTTGGGCCATATGAAATTGTTCGAATTTTTGATAATGGGGCAGTAAAAATCAGAACTATAGATGAAGAGGAGGTCACTTTTTTTGTGAATGGTCATAGACTGAAGCTATACCACAAGCCACTCTCAAGAGAAGAGTTTGTCAAGAAGTTCCAAGAAGACAATGATGTGAAGTTAATGAAGAAGAGTCTCTCTTCTTCATCAACTTGATTAAATTTTCTGAAGCATTTCTCTTTTGAAAAATAAAAATAATAAAAAATAAAAATAATAAAAAAATAAAGGTATAAACATGAAAACCAATCATTGATTGACATGTTTATACAGAAAAGATAGGGTGAAAATCAGAGTCTCTCTGACACTCTAACTTTTCCCATTTTTTTTTTTAAGCAGCTGTTATAAAAATCATAAGTTCAGTTCCATAGTGCTTATGATTCATTTCATCTCACTCCATTCACTTATCCATTCATACTCCATTCCATCCATCATTCATTTCATCTGACTCCATTCCACATTTCATTCATTTCATTCCATCTTCCATCCATTTCATTTTCATGTCAAAACAAAAAATTTGATATCATGTTGTAAGTGAATAAAATATGTCATGAATTGCAGTACAGCCCTTATGTTCCTTTATTCCATTTAATGGACTGAATCCATTCCATTCCACTTATCCACTTCATACATATCATAATCCATCATCCATTTTCATGCATACCACATAACATTTCACCCATACTCCAAAAACATTCCATTTTCATGATTAAGGTGTTCTACAGGAACATTCTGCAGCTCAGTGGACATTCTGCAGCTGATCAGCCTTTCTGCAGCCCGACAGTCTTTTCGCAGCTATAAACCCTGAAGGCATCAACCAACAGACATCAGAATTACAACAAAGTGATCTAGTGAATTCATGAATCAAAAACATCAAGAAAAATTGTGAAAGATTCCTCCAAAGATGAGAAGAGAAGACAAAGGCTACAAAAACATCAAATAAAGGGCAGAGGTAACAAATTTAAATTACGATGGCATTTCATAAAAGTTTAGCATAGTTTAGTTGTGGATTATTCGAAAGGTTGTTTTAATTGTTTTATTGATCAAACACCAACAAACCCTCTATAGACTTTGTATTAAAATATTCCATTTCAAAATTCATATCCGATAGCATTTAAGCGGTGAAATGGCCAAAGCATTTGAATTTTCCACGTCTCTTAACCAAAGCATTTAATGATGATGATTCCCTCTGCCGTCGTAAAATCCTCCGCCGTCTCCTCAATCATTAATACAATCCCTCCACCTCACTCCACTACTCTATTCCGTGACCATTTGCCATAACTTCATTCCGTAGCTGGTATTTCATTCCGAAGACAGAGATATTATTATCACCAGGAGCAGAGCTAAAGGATATCAGTTTGAATAGCATTGAGCATTGTAAACGCAGAGCAGAGCAGAAGAGGTAAATTTGGAAGTATAACAGTGTGAGGACTCAAGCCACTTTATACCGTGGGCAGATAAAATATCACCGGGTACGAAGTTTGGAGCATTTTTCACTATCAACACAGAATTGTAGCCGTGTAGAGTTTAAAGTCTGTTGTTACCAAAAGACAGAGGTGTTAAAATTGAAGTCTTTTGCTACCAGAGACAGAGGTGTTGTAGTGATTGAGTTTGAAAACCATTTGCTACCAGAGACAAAGTTTGAGTTTGAAGTCTATTGTTACCAGAGATAGAGATGTTGCAGTGTTGAGTTTGAAGTCTGTTGTTACCAGAGACAGAGATGTTGCAGTGATTGAGTTTGAAGTCTTTTGCTACTAAGAGCCAGAGGTATTGCACAAAAAGAAATTTGAAGCCATCTCCCACTGTCTATCAGATACATATCAGTTCGGAAATTGAAACTGCTTTCATGATCAAACAGAGGCATATCAGCCAGAGGTTTTGAAGCTGTTGCCACTATAAATCAGAGGTATGTCATTCCAAAATTGAAGCCATTTTCATTTAGAGCTTGAAGCCATTTCAATCCGAAAGTGAAAGTCATTGTTTTGTGGGTAGAAGAGTGTTAATTTGATATTGAAAAAAATCATGGGTTTCATTGTAAGAACCGAACCAGTGGGTTCAAAATATTTAGAAGGCTACCCACAATGCAAAGAAATGTTACAACAAATAGGATGTCTTCAATTTTTGGAAAAATTTAATGGCTTCCATAAGGAAGTCACTAAAACATTTGCAAGATCATTTCAAGGAACCGAAGTTGAAGTAGGGGATGTCAAGTTTACTGTCACTGAAGTTTTTATTGCAGAGGCTACAGAATTGCTCAGAACTGGAGAGAGATGGTTTAAAAATATGATTATGTGGAAACTTTAGAGAGGACAGCTTCAGAAAGCAGAGAGAGAACCCCCAGTCCTCCACTGTCTGAAATAGATATATTAAGAAGGGATAGGTATGAGTTGGAATTATTGAATAGACACATCAAAAATGAGAATGAAATTCTCAAAGATAAAATCAAGCTCAAAACCGATATGAACTCAACCTTGTCCCTGCATATAGACAAAGTGGAGAGGACCAATGAAAAGTTGAAGACAAAGAACAAAAAGCTACTCAGGGCACTCACCAACCTCAGGTTCAAACTTGTGATCAGGAAACCCAGAAGGCCTCTAGCTTCCAGACAAAGGAGAAGAAGGGGATTAGATGTTCTTGCAGAAGCCTCTGAATTCATAGGATAATTTGCATGAGGACATGCAAAGAGACAGCAGTGGGGGTATGTTGAGCCTCAAATTTGTGCTTTCCTTCACCTCATTTTACCTCATTCTCCCTTGTCCATTTCTATTTTAAACCCAATTGATCAATAAAAATAGTTAAAATTACTTCTAGAATGGTTTACATGACTGACTTGTTGAATTTTGTGATTGTTACCATTGTTAAGCATTTTGATCGGAACTAGCTGCAGAATGCAGACATTCCGTAGCTAACCGGCGATTCTGCAGCTACCTTCATGTTTGAGTATGTTCCAGGTGGCCTCTTGAGGAAAAACGCATATGGGCATGATCCACGTCGTGCCTACATGGTTTGTTGCTCATCATGGAAGAGGAAATGAATTTTGGGTACGGTTATGCACGTGGGAACACATTTGTGAAGGAAGACTCCTACTAGGACTGTCTCAGTCCAGATGTCTTTTCTTCTTCACGTAGCCACCTCAAAGACTCCTAAGATGATTCGGATAAGGAAATACATTATTCCTAAATTGTTGTAATTATTGTTACTGGCATTTACTTTATAAACTCTTGAGTAGACCGAGAGCTTAGTTAGAGATTTTGTGTTAGATTTGCTGCTAGATTTTGTGTAAACTCTGTGTTACGTCCTTGAAGACACAGAGTGTTATGTTCGAACTATTGCATTGTTAATGGAGCAGACAAAGTTATTCTGAAGGCGTGATTTGATTTGAAGTTGAATGCCGTCAAGTGGTAGAGGGCCCCGGCCTCTTGCACGGATTTCTTTTGCGTAAACTAGATAAGTTTTTCCTAGCTGCTTTTACGTTTTGCATTTGAATTGGTAGTTGTTTTGTTTTATCTACTGTAGTCGTATTCGTTCCAGTTCTTCCACAAGAAGACACTCTTCCAACAGACCAAAATGATGAATGTTTAATGACTATGGTATTGTAGGATAGGAGTTAAATTTGTATATGTTTTAACTAGCTACTGTAGTCATATTTCGTTCCAGCTCTTCCACAAGAAGACACTCTTCCAACAGACCAAAATGATGAATGATTAATGACTATGGTATTGTAGGATAGGAGTTGAATTTGTATTTGTTTTTAACTAGATACTGTAGTTATATTCATTCCAGTTCTTCCACAAGAAGACATTCTTCCAACAGATCATAACAATGAATGATGAATAGCTATAGTATTGTAGGAATTAGTTGTAGTTTTTGCTATTCACTATCACAGTTAGACTTGTTCTAATCACTCTTCCACAAGAAGAAATTCTTCCAATACATCCTTAAGAAGTTCAAGACATGACCGTGATAACGAAAGATTTAGTTGTTTGTTTGTACTAAGTATCATCTCTGATCTTGCTCTTAAACGCTTGCCCAAGACATCATAATGACGAGTAGGGTATGGGTGTGATAACTTAGTTTTTCATTTGCTTTCAGTTCATTTGCTTTCAATTGCATACAAGTCCACAGTCAGAATTCTTCTACCTCTTCCACAAGAAGGAACTCTTCCAAAATATCACTAATGATGAACAAACAGATTGTGTAACTTCATAGAATAATGCATGTTAGTTAGAATGCTCCGGAGTTTCATTTGCATTTAATTCATGTTCAGTTACTTTGTTTCAAGTTTGATGATGAATTATCGTTCAACATTGTTCTAGTTTAGAAGCATCTTAGATCCATTCTTAAGTTAACTCATTGCACTTACATCTCATAGTCACACTGTCATCCTTTGCACAATAGATTATTTTAGTTGTTAGGATTCACAAGACAGCCTTCATTATTCACAAATATCATTTTGTTCTGAAAACTACAAGTGATCCATAAACATAGGAACAGAAGATAACATCACTATAAGGTCTGAAATCTCTCTGCAATCTCCTCATCATTTTATGAACATAGCTCTTCCTCAAAAGAACTACTTTGAACAAGAAACCAATAACTCTTTGAGTATAGGTTCTGAGACATCCAATTAAATTGCAGAATAGAACTAGGAATTAGTCATGGAATAGATGAGCTTAGAACAGAATGTTGCACCATGATAAAATTAGTGTTTAACTGTCTAGTTAGAGAACTTGCATATTTAGTGATAATTTCTCAAGTTTAGTTTGTGTCATTTGCCTAAGAAGTCATTATCAAGCTTTTGTTTCTATTTAGTCATAGTTCAGATTTTGCTTCAGTATTTCTAATTGCATTTGCCATTCCATACATTAGATTTAACTCTGTTTTGACCACCAACTTCTTTCCATTAGTTTTCTAGGCAGTTTCATTGTGAAAATAAAACACCAAAAGACCAAAAACATCACAAATCATCACAAAAGACCAAAAACATCACAAAACCACATACAACGCATTAGGAAACAAGCACCTAGGTACATATGGTACACTTCACTTCAGCAGTTTACAAATCCTGGTTGACAATTAAATGAAGCTCAGTTTAGGAGACTAGATTGAGACCCAACATTTTGGCGCCGTTGTCGGGGAAGTGAAAACTAGGTAACCTTTGTTTCTTAGCATCCAAAAACAATTTTATGCGTAGGGAGAGAGATTCAAGGGGAAGATTTATAAGCAGCAGAGGTAGAAGTTTGATATCTAGAACACCACTTGTTTCATCTAGATCCAGAACTAGTACACCTTCAACTCAAACCCATCTTCCATCTTTTACTGATCCTGAACTTCTAGAAGATCTAAGGTCACCTATTCCATTAGAGAAACCTTCCACTTCATCCACTGAACCTGCCATAGAAGAAGATCCAAAAACTCTTGTTGAGGATACAAACCTTTCTACTTCCACAGGAGAGTCAACCATGGCAGAAGAAGGAGGAGGAGGAGTTGTTAATGGAGAACACACATTATTTGGAGGAGGTAGAGGTAAAGGTAGAGGTAGAGGAGAAGGAGGTAGAGGTGCAGATGGAGGAAGAGGTAGAATAGGAAGCTCTTTTGGGTTCCCTATACTTGATGAAGAAACCAATACAACCATGAAAAACATTTCACCTTCTGTCCTTCCAAACTTCTATGGACTTAAAACTGAGGATCCTGAAACTTTCTTATTCGAATTTGAAGTGCTGTGTAGGACTTATGACTATCTTCAAGATGCTCAAAAATTGAAATTGTTTCCTTCAACTCTAAAAGGAGCAGCATTGAAGTGGTTTATGAGTTTAAACAATAGTTCCATTAGAACATGGGAAGACATGAAACAAGCATTTCTAGAGAGATACTTGGATTATTGTATGCCGGTTAATCATAAGGAAGAAGTGTTCAAGATGTTACAAAAAGAAGATGAAAACTTAGAAGATTTGTTGGAAAGATTTGAATACAACATAAAAAGGGCACAAATGGAAAACCTAGATCAAGACACTTTAAAAGCTCTTTTGTTGAAAACCATTAGGGATGAATGGTTGGATATCCTTAACATGATGGGAAAAGGGGATATATCACAACTCACATTACCCGAAATATCTGAATTATGTATCAACCTTTCCAGAGGGAAATCCAAAACTGTCAAAGGTCCAAGAGATCCTGCTCTTGCAAGGGCAAGTAAATCTGCTTCTGGGACAGTAAGTAGATCAGAAATAGGACACATGCTTGATGATTTTAAATCTGACATCTTAGGGAGTCTTAGTGAACAAATAGACACCCTCAAGATACAAAACAAACAAAAGGCTGAATCTGATGCCTTGGCAATCTTTTGTCCCAAATGTAGGAAGAAACATGCCTTGAGAGAGTGTCCTCTAGATGTAAAAGTTGTAGAAACCTGTGTTATTTGTTCCGAGAAACATGAGACCAAGAATTGTCCTTCTCTTCCTGGTCTCAAGGCTGTTTTTCAGGAAGAAACTCCTACAGATTCCACAGAATCTCTTAACTTTGTATCTAGAAGACCTTGGCAGGGATCTCAGACACAGGGATTTCATGATCAAATGTATAATCAACCTCCACCTTGGAATTCTTGGTAGCAACCTTGGCCCCAATTTCAAAATCAATCTCAAGCTTGGGCACAAGGATCACAAGGTCCCTATGGAAGATACTCTCCATATTATCAGTATCCACCATCCTATCCACCATATCCACATTTTTATCCTCAAAATCCTCAACAAATTTTTCCTCAAAATCTTCAACAAAATTTTCAACAAAATTCTCAACAACATCATCTGAACCAACCTCATCAAAATCAACCACTTCCATTACCATTCCCTCAAAAATCCAATCAATTGCCAGCTCAGCCCATACCAAACCCCAATAATAAGAACCCTCGGAATACATACATGATAGAAGGACAACAATTTCCAACTTATTTAATTACTCCTCTAGACCTTAGTGATGTTCAACTTAGGTCCGGAAGGATACTTGAGAAGAGGAAACCTTCTGTGATTATACAAGAACAAGATAATTCTGAGGAAGACTCCCTGCGGGTTAATAAAAGTCTTGAGGAAGGTACATCCTTTCAAGGCCAAAACATTGAAAAACTGAAACAAAAAGATCCAATAACTCCAACTCCAGTATTAGAGCAACCATCCACATCTACTTCTATACCTCCCTTTCCGGAAAGACTACAAATTGATAAAGGTGTAGAAAAACAAATAATGGTGCCTAATTATGATTTCTTAGATGAATTGAGAAATGTTTGTATTAAAATTCCATTATTGCAAGCCATCAAGGAAATCCCAATTTTAGCCAAAACAATAAAGGAGTTGAGTATGAAGACAACAAAGAAAAGAATAAGAGAAACCAAGAAAATTCAACTGGTAGGACAAATAGCAGATATTATGATGGGTAAGATTACTATTCCAAAGTACCTTGACCCAGAAAATCCAGTTGTCAAAATTCACATCAATGGAATTGAAATTCAAAACACACTCATTGACTTAGGGGCAGCAATAAATATCATGAGTAGACAGATCATGGACAAACTGAAACTTCCTAATCTTCTCTTTACACCCACACTATTACAATTAGAAGATAGATCTGTGATCAGACCAGATGGGGTAATAGAAGACATTCCAGTGTCCCTAGACTCTTGGGAGTACGCTATGGATTTTATGATCCTAACACCCAAGAATAATCTAGGAGGCCATCCTGTTATACTAGGAAGACCTTGGTTGGCTACAGCTGATGCTTTTATTAGTTGTAGGTCCGGTGATATGTATATTTCTGATGGAAGTTCAACAAATAAATTCACTTTATATCCTCCAGCTAGGAAAATTACAGATCTAGATGACACTCAATGGATAGAGGATGAAGAATATTTACAACCACTCTTCACAATTTCAGAAATTAGTGAAGATAATCAAATTCTGAATACTCTAGAAAACTTTGAATATTCTCCAGAACACAAACAAGAATCATTTCAAGAGGGATCCAATATTGAATTCTTGTCATCTAGGCAGATGTCTCTTCATTCTATGGACAAATTTGGCAGCTTTACAAGTGAAATTTTTCCAGGAAAAACCTTGAACATAAACAAAAACCTAGAAAAATATCAACAAGAAGAGTTAGTCAAAGTATTACAGAGACATTCTTCTGCATATGCATGGGAATACACTGACATGAAAGGGATAAGTCCCAAGACTTGTACTCATCACATCTATATAGAGGCAAATTTCAAACCAATCAGACAGCCTCAAAGACGGATGAATCCAAATCTTAGGGAAATTGTCAAGGAAGAATTACAAAAAATTGTTAAATGTTAACTTCATCTATCCTATTTCAGATAGTCAGTGGGTTTCTCCTTTAGTGATTGTGCCTAAGAAAAATGGAAAATGGAGGGTGTGTGTTGACTACCGAGAACTGAATAAAGCTACTCTTAAAGACCATTTTCCCTTACCTTTCATAGATCAAGTATTAGATACATTAGCAAGTAAAAAGTACTTTTCATTCCTGGATGGATTTAGTGGTTACAATCAAATCCAAGTAGCACTTGAAGACCAAGATAAAACCACATTTACTTGTCCTTGGGGTACCTATGCCTACCGAGTATTGCCATTTGGATTATGTAATGCACCCGCAACATTCCAAAGGGCAGTATTAGGAATTTTTTCTGATCTAATACATGACTGTGTAGAGGTGTATATGGATGATTTCACAGTTTATGGGGACACATTTGAAGAGGCTTTAGAAAAATTGGAAAAAGTCTTAAAAAGATGTCAAGAAGCAAACCTTTCACTTAGTCATGAAAATTTTTTTATGATGTTCACTGAAGGTATTGTTTTAGGGCACCACATTTCAGGGGATGGGATTAGAGTAGATGAGGCGAAAGTTGAAGTTATTTCTAACCTATCCATTCCAAATTGTCAAAAAGATGTTAGAAGTTTTCTAGGATTTACAAGGTATTATCGGAGATTTATAGAAAACTTCACCAAAATAGCATCTCCTCTCTTCAAATTACTCACCAAAGATTGTGAATTTAAATGGACTTCTGATTGCCAGTTAGCTTTTGAAACCCTGAAAACCAAAATTTCTGAAGCACCTATATTAAGGGGACCTAACTGGAAGTTACCTTTTCATATCTCAACAGATGCTTCCGATACAGCTCTAGGAGCAGTATTGGGACAAAAAGATTTAATTCCCTATGCTATCTATTATATCAGTAAAAATTTGACTCTTGCAGAGTTAAACTATA
Source organism: Pinus albicaulis (assembly GCA_034641835.2). Lineage (NCBI taxonomy): Eukaryota > Viridiplantae > Streptophyta > Pinopsida > Pinales > Pinaceae > Pinus > Pinus albicaulis. The sequence continues at coordinate 19,314 of JAXQQM020074145.1, forward strand.
TTGTAACTGAAAAAGAGTTTTTAGCTGTTGTTCATGCCATAAACAAATTTAGACACTATATAACAGGCTATGAAACTTTTGTTCACACTGATCATTCTGCAATTAGATATTTAATGAACAAATCAATCACTAATGGCATAGTTATAAGATGGTTGTTACTCTTACAAGAATTTAACATTACTATTCTAGATAGGCCTGGAAAACAAAACACAGTGGTTGATTTCCTCTCTAGACTCCAAAATATCAAAGATGACACTCCGGTTGAAGATCAATTTCCTGATGAATATCTTTTTTCAATCTCTACTCAAACTCCATGGTTTGCCGATATTGCTAATTATTTAGTTTCAGGAAAATTTCCTTCAATTATGAATGCAAGGGATAAAAGAAAAATCATTAATGATAGTGCAAATTATTCATGGGTCGCTAATGAGTTGTACAAGACAAGTCCAGATTTGATCATTAGAAGGTGTGTTCGTGAAGATGAGATGCCTGAAATTCTCAAGGCATGTCATGATGAACCTTGTGGCGGACACTTTGCAGATAAGAGGACAGCCTATAGGATCCTTAACTTAGGATATTATTGGCCATCCTTGTTCAAAGATGCAAGGGAGTATGTAAAAAGGTGTGACAGTTTCCAAAGGGTAGGGAAACGGCCTTCTCCTTCAGGTGAGATGCCATTACAACCTTAGGTACACATTGAACCTTTTGAAAAATGGGCTTTGGATTTTGTAGGACCTATTAGTCCTCCATCAAGACAAAAGAAATACATATTAGTTTGCACTGATTATGTTACTAAGTGGGTAGAAGCTAAACCATTACTTGTTGCTAATGAATCATCCGTAGTTACTTTTCTTTTTGAGGATATTTTTACTCGTTTTGGTGTCCCAAGGGAAATTGTTACAGATCAAGGAGCTCAATTTACATCAAGGCTAGTGGAGCAAATGATGGAGAGGTACAAAATCAGGCATAGAAAATCTACTCCTTATCATCCACAAGCAAATGGTCAAGTGGAATCTACTAATAAGGTCATTGAAGGAATCCTAACAAAGATTGTTCATTTACATAGAAGAGATTGGGTAGATAGGCTTCCTGAAGCCTTGTGGGCCTATAGAACTACATGGAGAAACACAACAGGCCATACTCCTTATGAGCTTGTTTATGGAAAGCAAGTTTTGTTTCCTATAGAGTTCCAAATTCAAACATTCAAGATGGCAGCTCAGCTAGGACTTGATCTAACGGAGGCACAAAAGCATAGACTGGAGCAAATTAATGAATTGGATGAGGTCAGACAAGATGCAGTTCAGAAAACAAGTCTAGTCCAACAGCAAAGGGCTAGATGGCATGACAAGTACATCAAGGAGAAGAAATTTAAAGAGGGTGACTGGGCTCTCTTGTTTGACTCAAAATTCAAGGATTTTCAAGGTAAATTTCAGACACATTGGCTTGGGCCATATGAAATTGTTCAAATTTTTGATAATGGGGCAGTAAAAATCAGAACTATAGATGAAGAGGAGGTCACTTTTCTTGTGAATGGTCATAGACTGAAGCTATACCACAAGTCACTCTCAAGAGAAGAGTTTGTCAAGAAGTTCCAAGAAGACAATGATGTGAAGTTAATGAAGAAGAGTCTCTCTTCTTCATCAACTTGATTAAATTTTCTGAAGCATTTCTCTTTTGAAAAAAAAAAAATAAAAAAAAAATAATAAAAAAAAATAAAAAAAAAATAAAGGTATAAGCATGAAAACCAATCATTGATTGGCATGTTTATACAGAAAAGATAGGGTGAAAATCAGAGTCTCTCTGACACTCTAACTTTTCCCATTTTTGTTTTAAGCAGCTGTTATAAAAATCATAAGTTCAGTTCCATAGTGCTTATGATTCATTTCATCTCACTCCATTCACTTATCCATTCATACTCCATTCCATCCATCATTCATTTCATTTGACTCCATTCCACATTTCATTCATTTCATTCCATCTTCCATCCATTTCATTTTCATGTCAAAACACAAAATTTGATATCATGCTGTAAGTGAATAAAATATGTCATGAATTGCAGTACAGCCCTTATGTTCCTTCATTCCATTTAATGGACTGAATCCATTCCATTCCACTTATCCACTTCATACATATCATAATCCATCATCCATTTTCATTCATACCACATAACATTTCACCCATACTCCAAAAACATTCCATTTTCATGATTAAAGTGTTCTACAGGAACATTCTGCAGCTCAGTGGACATTCTGCAGCTGATCAGCCTTTCTGCAGCCCGACAGTCTTTTCGCAGCTATAAACCCTGAAGGCATCAACCATCAGACATCAGAATTACAACAAAGTGATCTAGTGAATTCATGAATCAAAAACATCAAGAAAAATTGTGAAAGATTCCTCCAAAGATGAGCAGAGAAGACAAAGGCTACAAAAACATCAAATAAAGGGCAGAGGTAACAAATTTAAATTACGATGGCATTTCATAAAAGTTTAGCATAGTTTAGTTGTGGATTATTCGAAAGGTTGTTTTAATTGTTTTATTGATCAAACACCAACAAACCCTCTACATACTTTGTATTAAAATCTTCCATTTCAAAATTCATATCCGATAGCATTTAAGCGGTGAAATGGCCAAAGCATTTGAATTTTCCACGTCTCTTAACCAAAGCATTTAATGATGATGATTCCCTCTGCCGTCGTAAAATCCTCCACCGTCTCCTCAATCATTAATACAATCCCTCCACCTCACTCCACTACTCTATTCCGTGACCATTTTCCATAACTTCATTCCGTAGCCGGTATTCCATTCCGAAGACAGAGATATTATTATCACCAGGAGCAGAGCTAAAGGATATCAGTTTGAACAGCATTGAGCATTGTAAACGCAGAGCAGAAAAGAAGGGGTAAATTTGGAAGTATAACAGTGTGAGGACTCAAAGCCACTTGATCCCGTGGACAGATAACATATCACTGTGGACGAAGTTTGGAGCATTTTCACTGTCAACACAGAATTGTGGCCGTGTAGAGTTTAAAGTCTGTTGTTACCAAAAGACAGAGGTGCTAAAATTGAAGTCTTTTGCTACCAAAAACAGAGGTGTGGTAGTGATTGAGTTTGAAAACCATTTGTTACCAGAGACAAAGGTTGAGTTTGAAGTCTGTTGTTACTAGAGACAGAGGTGTTTTTCAGTGATTGAGTTTGAAGTCTTTCTGTTACCAAAGACAGAGGTATTGCAGTATTAAAACTGAAACCATTTGCTACTAAGAGCCAGAGGTATTGCACAAAAAGAAATCTGAAGCCATCTCTCACTGTCTATCAGATACATATCAGTTTGAAATTTGAGACTGCTTTCATGATCAAACAGAAGCATATCAACCAGAGGTTTTGAAGCTGTTGCTACTATAAAACAGAGGTATGTCATTCTAAAAATTGAAGCCATTTTCATTTAGAGCTTGAAGCCATTTTAATCCGAAAGTAAAAGCCATTGTTTTGTGGGTAGAGAAGAGTGTTAATTTGATATTGAAAAAAATCATGGGTTTCATCGTAAGGACTGAGCCTGTGGGATCAAAATATTTAGAAGGTTACCCACAATGCAAGGAAATGTTACAACAAATAGGATGGCTTCAATTTTTGGAAAAGTTTAATGGCTTTCATAAGGAAGTCACTAAAACATTTGCCAGATCATTCCAAGGAACCGAAGTTGAAATAGGGGATGTCAAGTTTACTGTCACTGAAGTTTTTATTGCAGAGGCTACAGTTGATCCTGCTCAACAGGAAATTTATGATTATGTGGAAAATTTAGAGAGGACAGCTTCAGAAAGCAGAGAGAGAACCCCCAGTCCTCCACTGTCTGAAATTGATATATTAAGGAGGGATAGGTATGAGTTGGAATTGTTGAATAGACACATCAAAAATGAGAATGAAATCCTCAAAGATCAAATCAAGCTCAAAACTGATATGAACTCAACCTTATCCCTGCATATAGACAAAGTGGAGAGGACCAATGAGAAGTTGAAGACAAAGAACAAAAAGCTAATCAGGGCACTCACCAACCTCAGGTTCAAACTTGTGATCAGGAAACCCAGAAGGCCTCTAGCTTTCAGATAAAGGAGAAGAAGGGAATTAGATGTCCTTGCAGAAGCCTCTGAATTCATAGGATAATTTGCATGAGGACATGCAAAGAGACAGCAGTGGGGGTATGTTGAGCCTCAAATTTGTGCTTTCCTTCACCTCATTTTACCTCATTCTCCCTTTTCCATTTCTATTTTAAACCCAATTGATCAATAAAAATAGTTAAAATTACTTCTAGAATGGTTTACATGACTGACTTGTTAAATTTTGTGATTGTTGCCATTGTTAAGCATTTTGACTGGAACTAGCTGCAGAATGCAGGCATTCCGTAGCTAACCGGCGATTCTGCAGCTACCTTTATGTTTGAGTATGTTCCAGGTGGCCTCTTGAGGAAAAACGCATATGGGCATGATCCACGTCGTGCCTACATGGTTTGTTGCTCATCATGGAAGAGGAAATTAATTCTGGGTACGGTTATGCACGTGGGAACACATTTGTGAAGGAAGACTCCTACTAGGACTGTCTCAGTCCAGGTGTCTTTTCTCCTTCACGTAGCCACCTCAAAGACTCCTAAGATGATTCGGATAAGGAAAGACATTATTCCTAAATTGTTGTAATTATTGTTACTTGCATTTACTTTATAAACTCTTGAGTAGACTGAGAGCTTAGTTAGAGATTTTATGTTAGATTTGCTGCTAGATCTTGTTCAAACTCTGTGATACATTCCTAAAAACGCAGAGTGTCATGTTCAAACTTTTGCATCGTTAATGGAGCAGACAAAGTTATTTTGAAGGCGTGATTTAATTTGGAGTTGAATGCCGTCAAGTGGTAGAGGGCCCCTGCCTCTTGTACGGATTTCTTTTGCGTAAACTAGATAAGTTTTTCCTAGCTGTCTTTACGTTCTGCATTTGAATTAGTAGTTGTTTTGTTTTATCTACTGTAGTCGTACTCATTCTAGTTCTTCCATAAGAAGACACTCTTCCAAAAGACTAAAATGATGAATGTTTAAATGACTATGGTATTGTAGGATAGGAGTTAAATTTGTATTTGTTTTAACTAGCTACTGTAGTCATATTCGTTCCAGTTCTTCCACAAGAAGACACTCTTCCAATAGACTAAAATGATGAATGTTTAATGACTATGGTACTATAGGATAGGAGTTGAATTTGTATTTGCTTTTAACTAGATACTGTAGTTATATTCATTCCAGTTCTTTCACAAGAAGACATTCTTCCAACAGATCATAACAATGAATGATGAATAGCTATAGTATTGTAGGAATTAGTTGTAGTTTTTAGTCTTCACTATCACAGTTGCACTTGTTCTAATCACTCTTCCACAAGAAGAAATTCTTCCAATACATCCTTAAGAAGTTCAAGATATGACCGTGATTAATGAAAGATTTAGTTGTTTGTCTTGCATTTGAATTGGTAGTTGTTTTGTTTTAGCTACTGTAGTCATATTCGTTATAGCTCTTCCACAAGAAGACACTCTTCCAATAGATTAAAATGATGAATGTTGAATGACTATGGTATTGTAGGATAGGAGTTGAAATTGTAGTTGTTTTAACTAGCTACTGTAGTCATATTCGTTCTAGTTTTTCCACAAGAAGACACTATTCCAACAGATTAAAATGATGAATGTTGAATGACTATGGTATTGTAGGATTAGGAGTTGAATTTGTATTTGTTTTAACTAGCTACTGTAGTTATATTCATTCCAGCTCTTCCACAAGAAGACATTCTTCCAATAGATTATAATGATGAATGATGAATAGCTATAGTATTGTAGGAATTAGTTATAGTTTTTGCTATTCACTATCACAGTTACACTTGTTCTAATCACTCTTCCACAAGAAGAAATTCTTCCAAGACATCCTTAAGAAGTTCAAGACATGACCGTGATAATGGATGATTTAGTTGTGTGTTTTTACTAAGTATCAACTCTGATCTCACTCTTAAACGCTTGCCCAAGATATCATAATGACGAGTAGGGTATGGGTGTGATAACTTAGTTTTTCATTTGCTTTCAATTCATTTGCTTTCAATTGCATACAAGTACACAGTCAGGATTGTTCTACCTCTTCCAAAAGAAGGAACTCTTCCAAAATATCACTAATGATGAACAAACAGATTGTGTAACTTCGTAGATTAATGCATGTTAGTACAGTTAGAACGACTCCAGAGTTTCATTGCATTTAATTCATGATCAGTTACTTCATTTCAAGTTTGATGATGACTTATAGTTCAAGCATTGTTCTAGTTTAGAAGCATCTTAGGTTTATTCTTAGATTAACTCATTGCACTTGCATCTCATATTCACATTGTCATCCTTTGCACAATAGATTACTTTAGTTGTTAGGACTCACAAGACAGCCTTCATTATTCACAAACATCTTTTTGTTCTGAAAAATACAAGTGATCCATAACCATAGGAACAGAAGATAACATCACTATAAGGTCTGAAATCTCTCTGCAATCTCTTCCTCATTTCATAAACAGAGCTCTTCCTCAAAAGAACTACTTTAAAAAGAAACCAATAACTCTTTGAGTATAGGTTCTATGACATTCAATTAAATTGCAGAATAGAACTAGAAATTAATCATAGAATAGAAGAGCTTAGGACAGAGTATTACATCATTAGTGTTTGACTGTTTAGTTAAAGGATTTGCATATTTAGTGATCATTTTTCAAGATTAGTTTGTGTCAGTTGTTTAAAAAGTCATTATCAAGCTTTTGCTTTTATTTAGTCATAGTTTAGATTCTGCTTCAGTGTTTTCAATTGCATTTGCCATTTCATACATTAGGCTTAACTCTGTTTTTGACCACCAACTTCTTTCCATTAGTTTTCTAGACATTTTCATTGTGAGCATAAAACATAAAAGACCAAAAACATCACAAATCATCACAAAAAGACCAAAAACATCACAAAACCACATACAACGCATTAGGAAACAAGCACCTAGGTACATATGGTACACTTCACTTCAGCAATTTACAAATCCTGGTTGACAATTAAATGAGCTCAGTTTAGGAGACTAGATTGAGACCCAACAGCTACAACAAGCCAACACCAACAACGAAGCACAAAAACAGCTTGAAAGATTACAATAGGACTTTCAACAAATGCAGATAGGGTATCAGAATAGTTTGGCTGAAAGAGAAAAACAGTTACAGGTTATGAAAGAGATTCAAAAGGATGATCCTAAGCTTACATAATTCATCACGGAATCCATTTCCTTAAATTATCAACTACTGCAACAACATGAAGCATTGTGCCAAAGAATATCATAGTGGAACTCTTATTGTGAAACAAGAGATAAAGTCACTAATCAAGTCATAGACTTACAACATGATTACGATTTAATTGATAAAAGAGTTACCGAATATTTGGCTTGGCAAGAAATAGAGGAGGGGAAAAGAGCAGGCGCACCAATAATCAACGACAATCATAAAGAAATGCTCTTTAACAAATGGGATGCACAAATCAGGAAAGCAGAGCAAGCGATAGAAGAAGCAGCCACAACAGCAAACAGTGTTATTGACTGCATAAATGAAAATTTGCACAAGGAAAATCTGATCTCAGAAACCACTCCAGGGTATCTACCAAAAGTACAGCAACTGCAGACAAGCTGGAGACAGAAGGCTCAAGAAAAGGCAGAATCAATCAAAATATTAACTAAGTTGAATTGGGATTCTTACTGGGTGTAATTGTTAAAACCACACAGCCAGTGCATGACTCTCAAATGTATCATCAATTCTACCGAGAAGATGGCACCAGCTCTTGCCGATTCCGTTTTCACAGGACAATTAAAGTCAGAAGTCGGCCAGCCGACTCTTCTCAAACAAATGATGAACGCTTGCGATTTCAAAGAACATATACACAAATAGTTAGTTGTTAGTTTTAATTTTACATTCAGTGTTAGTATTAATTTTGCTCTATTTTTGCCTGAAATGAGGACGGTCATTTAAACGGTATCCTACATTTTTGTAATAAATTATTTTTATATTTAGTTAGTAGTATTTAAACCCTTCTCATGCATTTAGAGAAGGGTCCTGAAATTTGTCAAAAAATTGTCCTTAGAACATGCACTTTTGTACCCTCCGAGGAGGTTTTGATGAATGAATAGAACAAGATTTATTGATATCTGCGTTTAATATCTACTACTGATGTTGCACTTTTGTACTCTTAGTGGATGTTGGATTAAGAAGAGATAAGTCATTATTGCTTGAAGCTCATGAGTAGAACTAGTTATAAATGGTACTTTTATCTCTTAACTATTTTTTCCTTTTTTGAAAGTGATATTCATGTTCAGTTGTTTATATATTGATGCGTGAATGCTTGAGTTATCATTTGGCACTTATGTACGGTGATAGCTATTTATTTATGCTTAATATATCAGTAGCCTATTATGCGATATGTTTTTCACAACTGTTCCGTCTAAATTTTTATACGAAGTGGTTTATCTCCATTGAATTCTTTTCTCATAATAGTTGAATGATATTTATTACCAATTGTTATTTGAAATCATTTTAGATCGCATAACGGAAAGATTACATCTTGGGTTAGTATAGAATCAGATATTTTTGTTTATTAGAATACAATTGCATGTTATTAGATTAGAGTTAGAATAAAAGCATTTCACTTAGGAACTTTTACAAAGGAAATATCAATTCTCAACACACACACACACATATTGGGAAACTGGTCCCATATCCCCAGTCGGACCCACTATAGCAAATGGAAAAGGAGCTGCTAACCAAGGTCCAGACCGGGTGGGTATCCCCCTTGTTGTAGACCCGATTTTCGGGGCTTCAACACAAGGTTATGGCTCTCCTAAGTCAAACTAAATCTGGTCCCAAATGGAGAAAAAACCTAGCTTTTTTATGCTTTGTTCAAGGGAGACACAGCTGACTCTTAGCTACCGTAAAATATGGAAGTAATGTCCCATTCCCGCTCTTTTTGGGATATTTGAATTTTTTTGTCTTTTTCATATTGAAAGCCTGAGAAATAATAAAATAATGCCTATAGTACAGTGGATAGAACAAGTGTCAGTGAACATATGAAATAGTTCCTAGGATAGGAACAATCCTATGCTTAATGTAAGGTGGAAAAACTGGTAGATGACACTCAGGGAAATGTTCTGTCCACGGGCAAGGTTGTCAAGTTGTAGATGCTAAGTGATTAAAAGGTTGACTTTGCAGAAGGACATGGTCAAAATGTTGGATTATACATGAGTCCAAGTGAAGCCGGCTTAAGGCCAAGATATACAAATGGTCAATATGAAATGTAGAAAAACAACTCAACAAATTGGTAGCCTCCAGGGTATAAAGCTAGAAAGATAGCGAAGAAGAAGAAGAATGAAGCTTTGTCACATAAGTCATGGTGGGACTAAAGAGGACTCTTGAGCATACACTATTTGTAGTATGGGCGACATGTGCTAGTGATGATCTAACTAGGAAGCCCATGTAAAGGATGGGTCTACCATCATATCATGATTTTATAAGTCGACGAGTGAAAATGTTTTAATAAACATAACATGATGGGGTCTACCCTATGCAAATATTTCACTATGGAGGTTAGAATGCGTAAGTGCAATAGAAAGTGAATTCCCTAATCTATATGCCAGTTCTAAACATAATACTTGCCATGACGGGTCAGCGATCATGGAATCAAAATGGCCAAAATCATCTCAAAATCTTCAAATGGTCCTGAAAACAACCTATGCCATCACTTACAAGCCAAAATGTCATAAAGACTTGGACAAATTCAAAAAGTAAAAAAAAAAAACTTTAGACAAGCAGGTTTTGAAAAAAAATTGAATTTTGGGCATAATAGACCCTTTGAACTCACATTTGGTCATTTGTGAATTGGTGAATTTGAGAAAAATCTCTGGAGTAAAAAATATCCAACTTCAATCTGGACAAATTATCAGTCGAATCAGCTCAAATTTTCTAGCTAATCCTCTCAATTGTCTTAGTAATCATTTTTATTATCAGTTCAAATAATTTTAAGTTAATTTGACCATAGGAATTAATTTTTTAGATTAAACCTCTGCGTATACGTGGATTGAAAATATCCAAGTTGCATATAGACGCGAATGTGTAAAAACGAAACCCACATATGCGCAAAGTATTTTTTGAAAATAAAAATCTAATGGATGAATTGTTGAATTGACTCAGGATGACGAGCAACTAGAGAGAGAGGGAGCATAATGTATTTTATAATGAGCTAATGGAGGACCAAGTGTCCTTGTATATAATCTGAGGAGGTGGATTGCTGAAATTTTTTAAAATGGCCAATATGAAAACAAATACCAAATTGATGGAGATGCTTTTCAATTATTGGGACCTAGAGGAATATTGCTTCACGATTGATCAAATTCCTTTTAGAATTTAAATCAAAGGCATATATTTCATTAACGGGATTTTTCGAAGAGGAGAGCTAGTGAATTTGCAGGGCAAGGTAGAAGGAGGGTTGAATGTTGATTATTAAATCTGGCTATATTATGTAGAGGATACTCAGAAGGTTGGGACCCAGATCCCAATTAGATATGTGCAAGGATTACACATGAAAATCCTTCTTTTCACCATAGTCTGATTAGCCAGGGTAGCTTCATTACACCAGGCCTCATATGCAAGCATGAGTTTGGAATTTGAATGCCTAACTACTTTATATGATTGGTTCATTGTAATGTTGACCAACTTAGATAAATAATTGACTTCCATCCGGGAAGGTAAGACTAATAATTTCAGATATGGAACCATTTTATTTACATTATTGAGTGTAATAAAGGGTCTATAAATGTACCAAAATTTAATTTTTCAATCCAGGAAGTTCGTGAACTTCGAGATGTAGCACTGGAAATGCTTGAGTGAGTCCATGGAAACCTACAAAAAAAATTATAGTCTATCTTGCACATTAATAAATGAAATCCTGAACTAAAATAGAATTCAATAAACACCAATGCAAATAATTAAAATCATGTGGGAAATAAAAGGAAATCCTATACTATTTAAAAATGTGAGAGGAAATTCTAAGTACGAGCATCACAAAGGAAATCAGAACTGGCAACTAGGTAGTGTCAACATAATATCAAAATACTGGAAATGGTGGAATGAATTCAAAAGCAAAAACCATTCTGCTTGCACTACTTCTGCATGAAACTAACCTGAAAGCATCAACAACATAACAAGTAAATTTAATGTGTAAATAAACTTATAAATAAATTGGCATAATATGAATCTCTTGCCTTCTTTGTCCCCATAGATTAATCTTGTAAAACAGTCCAAAAGCTTAAAGGTAATTACATTGAAAAATAAACATTATCGATTCTAATCATAGAGAAATTTCCTTTTTTATAAATTTTGGCTCTCAAGACCATAAATAATCAAATCAACCTTAGGTTTTGGAATATACATTAAATGAGTTTGGGTCAATTCAAGTTACAACTCTGGAGGGACAAAATATCATTCAAGATGAATAAATATTTTGAGTGCAAGCACAATATTTAATGCAATAAATCCATTAATTCTTAAATTGAAAGAAAATTAAATGACATCAATTTGAAAATAAAAAGAGAATGAAAACAATTAAACATTGAAATAGAAATTAACACACACATTAAATAACAATTTAAATGCTAATTAGTTCGAGAGATGCAGAGCGGTGTCGAGATGCTCTGGTGGCCAACCCAGCTAGCTCGCACCCTCTATGAGGGACATGGTCTACACATAAATTAAAACCATTATATGAAACAAATAAATAGACAGAGCAAGGCTAGAAATAATTTAATTAATTCCTGAAAAAAAAATCTCTAGATTATGTAGACAGGCTCTTAGCTCTAGTAAGACAAGAGGAGAAATCTACAGATTATAAGTGTGTGATGCTACATTGGGACAACTTCTCTTCCCTTATGCGCATTCCTTATGTGCACACTGTCTCTGGCTCCCTTGATCAATTTCTTAATTCACTTCCTGTCTAATTAATTGACTAACTTTTCCACTCTAGGCGATCTCTTATATAGGCCTCTAATTACAATTTGGAGAATTAAATTAGCCAACTAAAATACAGGAGCTAGATTATCAATTTTAACAATCCGCAAAGAATAAAAATTGGTTTGCAAATAAATGTTGAAATAGGAACAATTCTAGTTAATCGTTCCTCTTTTTATGGAGTGATGGTGTTGCTAGAAGGTGCGATTCAACTGCCTTCTTCTTCTTGTGTTATGATGAAATCATGTGACGACTCGTCCAATTCTGGCTTCAAGAGACATATCATTAGCTTCAAAAATCATGGAACAAAAGACCAAGATAATATGCTTGTAGCTATCAAGAAAATGGACAATAATAACAATTCCATCATGGACATTATCCCTTGTAGAAGTCGACTGCATCCACCCAAAACAGGTAGCAATGCAAATAGTAACCCAAGAACATAGTCTTGCAGAATAAGCAGTCCAACTGTGAGTTGGATATGAAGGGCGTTGACACTATTTCATTTCATTAAGAAATTAAAAACCACAACCGTTGATGATAGTGTAACCGATGCTTCAAGTAAGTATTCAGTAATAACTGGCTACCCAAGACAAGAAAATACAATGCCACCAATTGTGGCAGAGACAATGAAAACTTCTAAATCGAAAATCTCACATCCAATTTCAGTACGGGAAATTTGAGATTATGAAATCATTGCCCTTTCTATCTATTAAAGTTTGCATATCGTCTTCAGACTTTCGTTCCATAATTTTATATCATATTTAGCTATGATGGAGGTACGTTTGATCTCTTGTATGCATGGACATGGTCGTTGAATACAATATCAACACCATATCTGTACAACAGATCCTCCATTTCCTTTTTCATGCATTCAACCTCACGATGGGTTTTCAATGGGCTTTATAACTGCTGTACTAGGGAGGGTGCCACGCATCAACAGGCCAAGGTGTCATGCTCCTCTCAACATCTTCTAAATCATGCTCGAGCCATTTATATTGTTCCCCTGTTTTATTGTAATCTATGTATCCTCTAAGCATGATCCTCGTCCTGAGTGTGATATTCAATCAATGACTTCATAGCTAGATGTGCCAAATCAAACTCACGCCCGATGATTTGTAACCACAATGCCTCCTCCTGCATCAAGTGGCATCTTCATCATGGAATGAGGACCTAATGTGGTTTGTATAATATTTGCAACAACCTTTGATGCTAAGACCACATCTCGGCCTTTCACTTTTCTCACTGTATGTGCATCAACTCTACCTTCTCTGGTGTAGGAATCTGTTGCATGGTGCAGGTAGGTCCAAAGCATGATCGAACTAGTCTTAAAGCTACAATAGAAAATCCTTTATTAAAATTTTATTAATTCTGTAAAAACAAGGAAATAACAAGTATTCTTTAAAAATAATCATTTAGCCATCGACAACATGAGAGAAATTTCGAATAAATAAGAAACATAGAGGCCCAACATACTTTCTTCTTTGAGAGGATACCTGGGCTTCGACCCAAGGTGATATCGACCATCAAAAGCCCACAATATCCACACATAGCATGATGGGCTGACCTGATGAGGAGACTAGGGGGCGACGAGGTCCCTAGGACTACCTAGGATGATGGGTTATTCCTGTGGTGGGGAGAACATGTGATCGCCATTGAGGATTATCTTTATGTACGTATGGACTTCAGGGGAGATCTAGATATACCCTTACCACCTGGAGCTGCATGGGGAGAAATTGGTAAGATGCATTTAAATGATTTTTTTACTATTTAATTCTTTGGTTTTTTGATATAAATATGAAAATGAAAAAATCTTTTTGATAGGACAAAGTACTTACGAAATTATTGATCATGTTATAGATTTTGGACAAGCTAGACCTTAAGGTCTACTGAGGCATAGGCACCATGGAAGAGAGGCATAGAATGTCGCAGAAGACCTTGGGAGAGTCCTCCAAGCCATACAAAGGAACTTGGTGGGTTTGATCCACCAATTCCCTATGGCCACACTAGAGGACCTCCGTGAGGCTATTCAGAGATGTGTGGTCGATGTACCATGTGATTGGATGTGACTATTCCATCATGTGGCTACTTCCATAGTGTTCTTCCATGATGCTTATCCAGGGCAGGGCCCACGGACATAGACATTTTAGGATGATTGGATGACTTTGATATTTTTGGATAATGGACATGATCAGGCATAAGCCCTAATTTTGGAGGACATAATTATCTAATTTTGGTATATTTTTGAACATATGACTATGATCTATATATGAAGTTATTTTATGATGTGAATTTTTCATATATATAATGATTATTGATGATTTTTGATATTTAATGTGATGAATGATTGATATGCCAATCGATTGCTTGATTAGCTAATGAATCATCAAATTCATTTTATGATCATGGAATATGAATGTATGTAACATAATTAAATGACCTTTGCAACAAACACGCTCTTATAAATAAATGATATAAATATGGATCTTTAACATGATAGATGTTATTCAGCTGTGAAACCAGTTGCAAGTCCAAGTACACTACTAATGAACCAATACCAAGAGGCATTCCTTCAGAAAGTAGATTGATCACAACAGTATATTATACAACATTGTTCGAAGCAATACCAATAGATACACCCCTTGAGACTAAAATCTCATGGGATCGATAGTAGATTAACTAAGTTGTGGATGTAAGATTTTGGGTATGTCGACTAGCACCATCAGCAAAGCCAAAATGAATTATATCATCCATATTCACTTGTCAAGGCAGACCAAAAATATCAACATGACAACAGAATCGATAGACAATTTTGCACAAAAAATACAATATATAGAACCAAATAAAATTCTAGGCAAACACCTAGGCATAATAATTCTTAAGATAGAGCCCATTTCTAGGCTCCATCAGCTTGTTTCCATCAAAGTTAACCAAATCATAAGATTTCTTCGTAAGGAATCTTTTGATAATGAAAGGGTTGTACCACATGGATTTAAATTTCCCTGCCCCCAAGGCATCCTTATCTTGATCGTAGACCAAAACAAGGTCACCTTCAGAGAAAACCCTAGGTTTTACAACCTTATCATACTGAACCTTAACTCTTTTCTTATGGGCCTCATTAATCATAGCTGCATCTCGACGCGGCTCATTGAAATGTTCTAGATAAATAACGCATTATTCAAGACTTGAAATGTCTATAACAAGCTCAACAACTAGCACTAGTAAAAAATGATGAAATTAATGACTAGGTGACTAAAAAATTTAGTCACCGCAATTATTTAAAGTGAATTACTACTAAATTTGAGCAATTTCAAGTGACCGAACTAAAAATGACTAACTTAAATGACTAATTTAGTCTAGAGATAAAATATACGACTAGATAATAAATGACTAAACTAAAAACAACTAACTTAAATGTCTAATTTAGTCCAGGACTGAAATATATGACTAGATAATAAGTGACAAAATAAAAAATGATTAACGAAAATGAACACTATAGTCAAAGAACAAAAATATGCCCAACTAACTAGTGCAACAAGTATATGATTTGTAATTTATGCTAGTCATTTTTAATTGTGTCACTTTGGATTTATGCTAGTCATTTTTAATTAATTCCGAGGCATCTTTAGGTCTCGACTTGATATGTATAACTAGTAGAAAATGAGAAATTAGTGACCAAAAAAGTTAGTCACTACAAATTTTCCAAGTGAAATACTACAAAAAATGAGCAATTAAGTGACCCAACTAAAAAGCGACTAACATAAATGAATAATTTATTCTTGGGCTAAAATATACGACTAGCTAATAAGAAATACAACTAAAAATGACTAATGTGAGTGACTAATTTAAACTAAATTATGACTAGCTTCTAATAGTGTATTAATGAGTTCTAAGTGAAGTTTACGGAAAACAATGGACTACCTACAACTACTTGAGTTTATTGATAACATTATTCATAAATTTGAAAATATTGATAACATTATTCATACATTTGAAGATAATTTCCACCTCTTTAAGGATTAGTAGATATTACCTTTATGTGCAAACCTCATGTCCCATTTCCCTCTTTATATGAGCATAATTGCTTATATTAAGGAGTTCTTCAATAATTTTTATTCATGCCATCACGCCAAAATGATCACTCTATAGGTTTTCTAAATCATTAGATATAGCCTACATCATTTTACTCAAAAATTAAAATTAAAATTAAAATAAAATGAATCTCAATATTGGCAACATGCTCAAATAAAAAAAATAACTTCAATAATAACGACATAACTTACTAAGAAATTGACATTTTCAACTAATCTAAAATTAACATATTAAAATTTACTTTCCCCCTACTCATTAATATATTAAAATTTACTTTCCCCCTACTCCTTTTCTTTAATGATCAATATATAAATTTTAAAAATCATTAAATATAACTTATTCTTTTTCTTTAATAATCGATATGTGGGTTTTCAAAATTATTACTCCATATAACTTACATCTTTTTACTCAAAAATTAAAATTAAAATTAAAAAAAAATCTAAAATTAACCCAAATGTTAACAACATTCTCAACTAGACAAAAATTAACCTCAATAATATCACCGTAACCTACCATGGCAATTGAAGAGCCTATTAAAATTGAATTTCCCGCTATTTTTTTCCTTTGGTTATCACGTCACTATTTTTTTCCTTTGGTTCTCATGCTGGGAGAGAGTTCAATTTTCTTTGGATTCCACTGCAATTGACATTTTGGGACATTTTCAGATTAGCCTATTAAAATTGGCTTTCCCACTAATTTTTTTCCTTTCCTTTGGTTCTCACGCTAGGAGAGAGTTCGATTCTCTTTGGACTCACTGCAATTGACATTTTGGGACATTTTCGGATTAGCCTATTAAAATTGGCTTTCCCGCTAATTTTTTCCTTTGTTTCTCACGTTTGGGAGAGAGTTCAATAGTCTTTGGATTCCGCTGCAAGATGAGAGGAGTTTCAATGCTCTTTCTACATTGGATTATGCTGCAAAATTCAGGACGAAGGGATTCGACTGCAGAATTCAGGAGTTTCGGAGACAGTTGGATACTCTTTGGATTCCGTTGCAAGAGGAGAGGACTTTTGATGCTTTTTCTACATTGGATTCCACTGCAAAATTCAACCGGAGAAAGGGATTGCACTGCCAGATTCGGGAGGAAGGTGTGGATCGATTGTTCAACATGGAAAAAGTTTCAGAGAGAAAGGAAGGTGAGAAGGACGATCCTATGAACAATGGACAAGGTTCAAAACCTCGAAAAGGAAGGTGAGAAGAGTGGTGCTACCAACAATGGGAAGTCTTGTGAATTTTAAATAACAGGGAAGAAGGTGATTCCAAAGAATAATGATTTTTTCATAATACATCAGATCGATCTGATGAACTTTGAAAAACATCTGAGCAAGGTATGGACAAAATTATCACTCCAGGCACATTTAGAACTGTTAAAATGTAAAGCTTAGAGTAGCTATCATGCATGATGTTCTTGATGCAATGCCAGGTGATTTTAATTTTTGCCTTCTATGATAATTGGAAGAAAAGGGAGCACATCTTATTTGAATGCTAGAACCTGCAAAATTCTTATTTTTATTCTCAAATTGACATTAAAGGATAAAACAGGACTATATTTTTCCTTGTTGATAGACCGGCCCAAACTATGCTTGAATCTGGATGGTATTGATAAATTATTTAGCTTCTCCTAATAGGAATATGACATCCCCATCCCCAAACTATAGTTGAGTGGCAGAAGAAAAAATTGAAGAGATCAAACATTGAAATGGCTCAGGTAAGACTTCATTCTCTTGCTTCTTTGATAAGCTTTCTCAAAGTATCTGCGAGAATGATAATAAAGTGGGGACAAAAGGCAACTATGTCTTGATCCTCTTAACGCTTTGTCAAAATTGGAATGTTCTTCATTTCAAATCCCTCCTTCAAATGACTCAAAGTGACCTTAAAACCACTTGAAATTCCCCTAATTTCAATTACGTAATTACATATATAATATAGTGAATTCAAAGGGTATGGGGCTAACCCTTTTGGGAGTTAAGTACTTTGCTAACTCATACCCTAGATCTTAGGCCAGTGGATTAATTGAAATGGCGATAGAATGCGGTATAAGAGCTGAACCACTGTAATATGTATGTATGGCCAGGGAGGGTTGAACAAGTAGCCACTGGCATCATAAATAAGAAAGAGATCCACGTGTTGTACTCTTGATCAATCTCAGGGTGTGGTTTTCCTACTACCAGAAGTACACATGAAGCAATTGAGATGCATTCAAAAGCCCAGTTCACCACACTCATTGAATCCAAAAGCCTGAATTTTTTCTATGAGAAAGTCCCAATTAGCCTTACCATATAATGAAATCGAGGACAATTCACAATATATTTATACTCAGCGGTTCTCCATTTTTTTTTACTTGGATAATGAATATTTATATTTCCATAAAGTCAGCATAGTTGAATCAACATCTGTGATAAGCTATTTTCCTTTCTAAGGTTATTTTTCCTACCTCTTTTTATCCATTTGTTTCTCAAAATGTACAAAACTCAGTGCTAACTGAGTTTTATTATCACTGTGCATACAACTTTCAAACATGCTTGTATATGCCCAACATGAAAATGCTTTGATCTTGGAAAGTTCCAACGGTTGCCTTCTAACTTCTTTGGATGTCCATGGCATGATGGTGAGGACTCCATCACTCTGCTTTCTCATACCACTTCATACTGATATTGAATGAAGGAAATATAGAGGTTTATACCTCTAATCTCTGTCTTGGTTACCTTTCCGTTAATGAATTCCATCTACCCAATTTGTGTCTAGCACCTCTCCTAGCCTTTTCCCTACATGAGAAATCCTTGCCTTGCAGTGGATTTATTAATGTCATCTTTGTAAGAGAGGTGTTTCACATTTCCAGAAATTCCATCATTAAGGAGGCGAGGGGGAACTTAAGGTCCTTCACTTCCTTAATCACATTGTTAATCTTAATAAGCTCAAGGCTCGATTCCCTAACAATGACTTGGTTGGCTAGCCAATCCACAAACTTATTTTATGACTTATTTGTGTGTGAGAACTTGGAACTTAGAAGGAAACCTCTATTCATTGTAAAGCCCTCATAATCTAGCATATGTTACCATCAATGAACCAGTTATTGACTTTGTCTGTCATGTTCAAGATGTTAATTAGAAATTTGGAGTCTGTCTTATTTTTCAATCCTTTGGAATCCTTAAGATTTGATTAGGGTTATACCCTCAATTGAGGAGGCTTCTACCTCTAGTAAGGCTCCTTATTTCTTTGTTTGAATTCCCATAATTTTTTTCCCTGTAACAAAACATCTCACCCTCCAGCATGTAGAAAGGGTAAGATATTCTTCAGGGCTCAAGACTATTCAACAAGAAGGCTTGAAGCCATTGCAACAATACACTTTATATGAGCTCATCATATCACTTGTGGGAATTGAACCTGGGCGGGGAGGATAACAATCATTCCTCCTAACCACCCGAAATAAACCCAATTTACATTTGACTTCATATAATATGAATTTTTTAATACATTTCTATAATTTCTTGATAACCTATGATTTCCATGTGGGGTTGGTAATTTTCAAATTAACTCGTAAATTTATTGTTTCAAAGGGGAAACAATTATAAACATTTCATTCCATGATGCCCATACCTATTTTGCAAAAAAACATTCTGTCAAGATGTAATCATAGGTTTCTTCATCCCTTTAACATCCATTAGACCTGGTTGGGCACTGCACACTTATTCTCTTCACATTTTCTTGTGTAATTATTTTTCCCTTTCACTGTTATCCACTGAAATGCTGCAACTTTGGGCCATATTCCTGGGTTCCATATTTTCTTCCAGGCTTTAATCTAAGAATCTAATTCTCTTCTAATAGAACCATGCCATATCCTTCTTTAAGTGAGTAGGATCCTCTTGATGTGGGATTTCAACACAAGCCATCTTATTCGCTTTGGAATTTAGTGAGTCTAAATCATAGAGCCTCCTTGATTGCCTTTGCCTCATCAGTTTGGAGTCGAGAAATTTTTTGGTAATGTTAAAGGATGTTTCCATTTGATTTTAGCGATAGAACCCAAATAGTTTGTTGGGACTGATCCACTAATCCTTTTTTTTGGTTCACCCCAAATTGACCTGATTTTGTCCAGACCTTGGATGCTTCTGAGAGGCTGGTGTCCAACCCATGCATACTCCCAAAAGTCTTCCTTTTCTCCATGTTGGACATCTTGGGAAATCCAACTACTTGTTAAACTTTTTTGGATCATATTATTCCTTATGCTTAATCCTTTAAGGGCATCATCATTTCAAGACTCCCACAAGGTGGACAAGTTCCCTATTCCCCATGTATCTTTTTTCCTTAAAATTTTGACATGAAGACCATTTTTTGTCAGAGTTGAAGCATGTTTACCTGTCTTCTTACCCTTGCTTCTCATTCCAATCTAGGCTTAATTATTTGTTTCCAACCTATCAGGTGCCACTTTTTCTCCTTTAATGCCTCTTGTCATGAGAAAGTTTTATTAACTTTATCCCTCTCCAAGGGAATTGATCTCGGGGTCAATAGATTGGAATTTTAGAAGATGGACACGGTCGATAACTATTAGATAAGGTTAATCTGTTTGCCAGAGAGAAACACATGGAGCTTTGTGTATCGGTCTTATTATCCCTGCTTCTCATTCCAATTTAGGCATAACTGTTTGTTTCCAACCTATCATATGGAATTTTTTCTCCTTTGATGCCTCTTGTCATGAGAAAGTTTTATCCCTCTCCAAGAGCATTGATCTCAGGGTCAGAAAATTGGAATTTTAGAAGACGGGGATAGCGGATAAGTTAACTATTGGATAAAATATGAAGGGCATTGCAACAAGTGTATAAACCACATAGTATTATGAAAGAACTCTTCAACCACTATCCAACTTCCAATATGAATGAAACAAGGTTCCCCCTATGGATTAATTTCCCATGTTGACCTACGACTCCATATGGTTCCTTTGTTGAGGGACAAGATACTTTAATCTTTCTCAGATTGTAGTTCCTAAAATTACTTATATTTGGAGGTCAAAGGTGGATTTCATTAGATTTTAGAGGTGATGATTCTCATTCCTAGGGAGTTTTTATTGCAAGCCTCAAGTCTAGCCATGTCAGATTGACTAAGAATATAGACAAGCTCATATGATCAAAGAACCCTTCTGGGGCTTATACCCCAAAAGCTAGATATATCGCTATTAGTTTAGATGGGGAGAAGAGGAATCATGTGTGGTGGAGGAGAGTTTGGATATTTAAATATCCCTCAAAGGCTTGAATTTTATTTGGTTTGCACTAAACAAAAATACTTGACTTGGTATAATATTCTGAGAAGGAATAGAGCAAGACTCGATAGGTGTAGTTTATGCAAGGTATGTGAAAATACCAATAAACATCTTGTCATGGAATGTAACTACACTATGCAAGTTTAGAGGGAGAATAAACATTTGACTAGGTTGAAAAATATATGAATTGGTGGCACAATTGAAAATGGTCTAAGAGGTTGGTGTCATAACTCTTCAGTGAAGGATTACAAAGAACTTCCCTGGATCCTAGCTTGGGTATTTAGCGAGCTAGGAATGTCAACTTATTTAAAGATATGAAAATTCTTCCTATTCAATGTTATTTTCCTATTTGATGTGGTCTCAATTCTTTAAAATCGTTTTCCTCGGACAAGAGCACCTAAGACTCCTAGGAAAATTGTTGTAGAAGTGGGTGGGGATGGTGCATGGGCATATTTTGATGATGACCCTCAGTTCTATGGAGTAGGTAGAAGTGTTTTATATAGTGAATCTCATAGCATTAAATTTAGAGTTGGATTGGGGCATCAAACCAATTATCATGTTCAGCTAATGGCTCTAAGACTTATCAAAAATAAAAATAGGGTGTGGACTAGCTGTGGTCCATCCATTGATGCTATAGTCTTGGGTTCCCATTGCTATTACATTATATGGTGATGAATCCTTTGAAACCAATTTCATTGCACCATTAGGAGTAAATTATTTACTATAAAAATATCAATATAGCAATGAATGAGAGCAGAGTAGAAAGACAAATAAATTCAATAAAAGAGATAACAGATTGCTGCAGGTTACCTATTGCAGCAATGGATAAAATGCATAATGTAACAGAGGCATACAAGGTATTGAGACCATAAGTAGCCAATTCATCCCTTAAGAATACACCCTAAAAATGTGTGCAGAATGGTCAACTTGGCCATTGTAAGTTACAACAAACTCTAGCAAATGGAGTGACCTTAAATAATGTGCTAAGGTGCCAGGCTGCCAGCTAGGGGAGCACTCCTTCGATCTAGGTGATTCATCACTCATCATAAATGCAAACCAATTATAAGCTCAAAATAGAAAAGGCAGTTAAGGCTATTTCTCAAATTACCCAACTATCTCTCCATACTCTCACCCATATCAGTATTAGTAAGTCAACATATCCCCAATAGGTCAGGGTGAGCTAGCTCATACTCTCCAAGGAAGTAGCCAATTCACCCCTTAAGAATACACCCTAAAAATGTGTGCAGGATTGTCAACATGGCCATTGTAAGTTACAACAAGCTCTATAAAATGGAGTGACCTTAAAAAATGTGTTAAAGTGCCATCTAGGGCAGCACTCCTTCGATATAGGTTATTCATCACTCATCATAAATGCAAACCAATTACAATCTCAAAATAGAAAAGGCAGTTAAGGCTCTTTCTCCAATGACCTAGCTATCTCTCCAAGAATAGGAAACAATGGTTAAGGGGAAATAAATAAACTTAGGTTACTATAAGTAACCCCCCTCCCCACCCCCATAAATGAATCAACCTCAAAATACAAAATAAAAAATAAAAAAATTACATTTGTTAGGAAATGAAGCAACCTAGGATTGTGTGCCAAGTGGAATCCCCTTTAAAACATACCTCTTGACCATGGCAAGGAGCTACACTCTACACAATTAGGCCTAACATATTTTAGGCCATAAAACACTTCCTTTAGAATAGATCCCTCTTTGTACAAACAAATCAGATGAAGGTGAACACAAGGAATAATACACTACTTTTTGTTTGTTTCTTTTTACACTTAACTCTTTCTTAACTTGATGAGTATCACATTGGAGAAGGGGATATACTAACTAATGAAAATCGCTTCCATTTTCTGTTCTAGAATAGCAACATTCTTATGCCAAATAGGCCTTAAAACCTTGCATCAGATCACTAGCTAAGACTACCCATCATATAGCATAATAGCTCTAGAGGGAAATTTTCCTATCGTGAATAAACCACACCATGAGGAAATACTTATGTTGTTTTATATTCATAGGAGTATATATCGTGTTTTGCTGTAAAATTATATATATCATGTTTTGTTGTAAAAGGTGTTTGCTGACAGATAGTCAGGGTCACTATCATCGTATGTTTCCTTGACACTTGAATTCCAACCATAAAATGTTTGTTCTTTGGAAATTCCAAAATCTACCATGGTTGCTCTCATAAGATGGTTTAACAATATATTGGCAGAATTAATGCTACGATGAACAACTGGTGGTACAACCCCATAAAATGGTAAAATAATCAATTTTAGCTAATCAACTGCTACATGCTACCCAAAAAAACTTGAATTTGGACCCATTTCAAGAGTCATTCAGACTTGTAGATACAATTATCTAGCATGATAGAAACAAGTCTCAGAGTGCATGCTTGGCTGCTCCAACAAAGGCATTACGTCAAGCCCTACAAGAAGTCATTTTTTCATGTTCATATTCCATATTTGATGCCATTAAAAACCTCTAAAAAATCTCAGCCTAGGCTCCACCTCCAAGTTTCACATCCTAATCATTGCACCGCTAGAATGAATGCCCCAAATCACTACAACCTACACATACTTGGTGGTCAGATCTTAGGAGTCTAGCTTAGCTTCAGGCATGGTTTCTAGAATTATTTTAGAATGTTTGAGAGTGTTGACCAAAGTTATCTTTGATGTCAATAATATGGCAAGCAGTGTTGAAGCATGTCATAGATATTTGACTATATGATGCCCTAGAAAAACCTAATGGTTAAAATACCCTTGTTATATATGCCCCTATCTATATGATGACAAGCCCCAGATCCTTTTGATGTCCTAGTCTTTGTTGAAGAATTGTCCTAATCTTGAAAACCTTAAGAAATATGCCTTAGGCAGCTGGTATATGGGCTAGTTTAACGTTGAATAGTTAACTGAAAAGGGACCACTGTGGACCGAAATCAAAGGTTTTTTTGACCATTGTATCCTCTGAAAAAAAGGAGTTGTTTTGAGTTGTTTAGGCCTGATTTTCAAGGACTAATTGAAAACTATTTTTTTGTGGAATATTGAGCTCCAAAGACAAACCTTATTATAGTTTCAAGATTGTCTTCATATCAGAAATTGAAGGCCAAAATCAGATCAGTCAAAGAATTTTAGTGAGACCTGTTCTAGGCTTGTGCAAGCTAGTATGGAAGAACAAAATTAATGGTTGATTTAGCTCAACAAAAGGAATAGATTTGAAAACAAATTTAAAGAGCATACTTAAGCTAGCCTAGTTTGTCTTAAAGGACAGACTTGAGGACTACCTGAAGCACACACAGTGTTAGCAGAAGAGAAATCAGTGTATAAATGAGTTTCACAACAGAAAAATAGAAGTGTGACAACAGTAGTAACATGAGCCTACTATGGTGGAAATTGCGGACACTCAAAAACTTGTAAATCCACCATCATCTAATGACTGAAATAAATTCAATAATAAGCATGCACAAGACGAAACCTTAAAAATGCAAATTTTAATACATTTGTTGAACAGGTCGACTAAATGTCAGGTCGGCTCTCTAGCACTTAAGTCGGCTCTTAAGGCAACCAACATGTCCTTTCATTGTGGCAAAAAACTATAAATACCAAAGTAACCTCGTCACTCCTAGTCAAGAAAAACTCAGTCAAGGAAGTACAAACAAAAGTTCGGTAAAGAGGAAAGGTGTTTGGGTTATATATTGTGAGCTAAATTTAACTTTTCTTACATTCCTTATCTTAGACCTTTGAAGACAGTAATTTTGGCTCTGTAATACTGAGATTCTTGGCCCTTGTGGAACCTCTAACACTTGGCTTGTGGAAGTACTAAAATACACAAACCTGCAACTCTGTTCCTCAGAATTGTAGCACAGTTGCAGATCTATTGATCACAGAACTGGCCTACTAAAGTCTTGAAATCTTAGACCTGCAGCTCTCAACTCCTCTGTAGCTCGGGTCTGTAACCAAAATTTATTACCCTCTATGGAATTCAGCCTATCAATCATTTCAGGACTTCATTTGGCCTTTTGAATGTGGATAGGGCTCTAATTTGTTGAAACTAGGCTCAGAATTTGGAACTATCCTCATATCAGAAGCAGATCCTCCTTTGGTGAAGTAAGACCTTAAATTTGTATACCAGATTCCCTTTTGTAAGAGTACAAATCTCATATTAGTGGTAGATCTGAAGACACCATAGTGAAGCAGTTCTTGAACCTTTTAAGAGGTGTTGGAGACATTGTTTTTGTTTGGGCATATTGAACTTGGAGACATTGTTGGTGACTCTTGAAGCACTTAAAGACATTTGTTAAACAAAACAGACCCTGTGATCATCCTTGGAGCAAACCTTGACAGGCATTCTAGAAGCAGATCTTGGACACTGAAACTGACCTTAGAAGATACCTTGAAGAGTGTTGAAACAACTTATTGAAGATGTCCTATGGAGAAGTATCTTTGGAGTATTTTTGGTGCAATGAAGATGGATTGTTTGAAATCTTTGTAGTTTGATCATCCCTTGTGATAGAAAAGAAAATTATTTTAGTTTGTGCTGGAGATAGCCCTTGACTTGTGAGATAGTAACCTTGTTAAGGTCATATTGAAGTAGTCTTTGGAAGTAGTTGTTAAAGTTCAGACATAAGAAACCCTAATTGTAACAACATTGTTGAAGTGCCCAAATGAAGTAACCTTGAAGAAGATTCCTTGTGTAGGTGAAGAGTCACGGAGACACCTTTTGGTGCTAAGCTAATGTTAACTTGCATTCCTTGAGCATATTGAAGAAGATCCCTTGTAGGCTTAGAAGTGTTTATGCCAATAAAATTTCCTGAACTATCAAGAAGAGGACCTCCAATGGTCCTTTACCATCTGTCTGAAGCACATTGTGTATTAGATGGCCAGTTGCAACTGAAATTATCTACCTGGAAAGCCCACTAATGATAACATTCATCAAGGTGTGATCCAAACCAAATGGATTCCCAATTGCATACACTTTTTGTCCTACAAAAAGATTTGTAGAAATTTCAACTGCCATGGGTATCAATTTATCTTTTGGCGCATTCATTCATAGCACTGCAACATCGTTATCTTGATCATGTCCAACTACCTCTGTGACATGTGTTGACTGAACACCAATAGTTACTCTCAAATATAACAAGAAATTCCTGTCCTGATATGCTTTAGAAATATCTAAAACTATCTATAATAGTGCTCACTTACCACTTGTAGATTTCATGAATCAGTTTGGAAAGGGTCTCATTAGTAAGATCCAAGATAAGCAGGTGGGAGAACTTTAATTTTGACTGTAAGTTTATTTCAAAATAACACATGAAAATGCACCAAAATGCATGTCTAGACTCTTTATAAGTTATAACTACTCATTTGAGCAGCATGCCTCAAAAATGCTTATGCAATTTGGGATATTGCATCAAAAGGCTGATTGCCAACATCATCTCTACTTTAAGTAGATATAGTTGGATGAAAGAGAAGTTTGCTAGCATTGATGCTAAAGTAATAGGGTTGGTTCCTCCAACTGACAGAAGGAATTTTGGCACTACGAAGTTTGGATACTACTTGGGATATTTACACACTGTTGTTGCAGGGACATGAAAGCCATCATTTGGTTGAACACTTTTGTACTCTCCTTGATTGTAAGTTTTGTACTCTCCTTGATTGTAAGTTAGATATCCTACAAACCATCTAATATGGTTAGCCTCCTTTCAGGTAAGGATGAACTTCCTTGACCTTTATAACTATGTTTACAATTTGGGGACTGTTGTAGCTCCTGAAACAGTATCTTGGTTTGGTACCTGATGTGGATCTCATGTTTGAGTGTATGGATAGGTCCATGATTAGAAGATCATAATATGATTTGGGCAAGAAATCAACACCTCCTTTGTTTTGGTACTGTATAAATGAAGATCACTTTGACATTGCTTTTCCAAATTTTCCCTCCAAACAACTCCTAAGGGCTCCTCAAGCTGCCCGTCAAACTGATCCACACAATAGTCATCACTTTGACCCAATACTTAACAAACTCTCTCTCCAAGTTTGTTACCCAATCACTGTGGCAACTATCATTGGTTTAGGGCATATAACCATGATATCTGCCCCCTCCTCATTGACTTCCACATGCTGCCCTATCACGATTTACAATTGATCCACAAGTTAGGATCCAACATCTACAAGAATGCACTGAATTACATACCTTAAGCTCACTATTTTGAGGTCTCCTTCATTGCTGCAATCTAGGCCTGGTTAGGGCATCACATAGTCCATTCTTCTAGCCTTCAATTCTGCCCATAATTTCTCTAGATGAAAGTGGATGCCCTTTGCAAGTACCCTCCTCCTCAACGCTGCTGTCCTGGGCATGAACCAACCCTAACACTGCCCTACGCAACTATGTTTAGATTGGTTTAGGCCTGTGGCCTTCCCACAACAGCCATACAGGGATGCAATTGTCTCTTCCAAGGGTATAAACACCCTAACATACCCTAAAACATACAAAAATTCTCCCCTCTGCCTCGGCCCTCTAGAACAGCAAATCGACCTTCATAACAGTCACCAAGAGTGCCCTGAACTGCCCTCTTCTCCAAGCTGTTAGCCCTCTTATGTCTGTGGCCCAAAACATAAGTTTGATTCTCCTCCCTTTGTGATTGAAATGACAAGAGTATTGAAAATATTCACAAGTGTAGGCCTCCTATAACATGAGAGGTAAACAGCCAAAGGGCCAAAATTCTCCAAGTGCAGCCTTCTTGGGTGCGGTCTTCTACTGGATTAATTCTCATGCCATATGATGGGTAACAGGGTCCACCAATCATGCATTTATTTATTGGTTGGGGATGCCCACCAGCTTGGGAGGATATGTTGTCATTTTCCTACCAAATATGTGAGATGTGCACCCACACATGGGGACACCTACCCTGATAATTACTCATACATACATCAAAAATGACATGTGACAATTTCTATAAGAGTCTTAGACTCAAGTATTCATAGATAACTGTGTTAGATGAAATGATTTTATGATTTTATGTGTTCTATTTCTGTCACTGATAAATGCTATAGTCCATTCTCATGTATGCATGAGATTTTTTTTTTATCCTTGTCTCTTTTATCTTAGATGAGACTTAGTTGCATTAAGGATGTGTCCCACCCCTAAGGGATGCATCCATGGATGGATCAATCAGTGGATCTATGCTCACTGTCGGTCCCCCCTGAATGGATCCGACCACCATCATATGCAAAATGAAAGTGGGTTGGCTTAGACTTTAGTGTTTCCCTATCCATGAGGTAAAAGGTAACTATTGGGGATATCTTGTTTTATTTTGGGATGTTACCCACATCCCAGAAAATTGGTGATGTAAATGCTCCTGAAGATGGGTAGATGTCCCTCAACTGTCTGAGGAATGTCTAGTTGCCACTTTTCAAAATTAGTTCCTCTTAAGTGCGCTTTATGAAAAGTGGAAACAAATCTAGCATTCCCTTGGGTGCACTAGCATGGTATACAGAGGAAGGAAAGAAAGCAGTTTTGTTACTATTATAGCTGTCAGTAAATAAAAAATATTGGCAACAAATCTAACATTAGAGCTGTCCACTGTCACTGCATAAGGCCCATTGAAGAAATACTTTATATTTATCAACATATGAGGCCACCTCCACTGCATAAGGCCCATTGAATAGTTAGTTAACAATCACTCATTATAAAAAGGATCAACTTTGTTAATAAGGCCCAAAATAGCTAGTAGGCTCTCAATATAAGTGGGCCCATAGATAGATAACATTTTCTATGGATAGTTATATATTAAGTAGAAGGATATGTAATGTTTTGTCAAGAATTATGTATGTATTTGGAGAATTCCTCTTGGAGGTTGCCCCCTTGAAGTGGAAAGTAAACATAGCTCTCTATTTTTTATCATCAAATATATCTTTCTTAGGGTTTATTTCTCTTTTCTCTTGTGTTCTTGGGTTTTTCTCTACATTTATGTGATTTCTATAAATTGTGGAGTTAATTACGCTACAAGGGTGGTGGTTCTTGAGGACATTCCTTCATATTCACAAGTTGCAGATATTTTTACAAAGCCCCTAGCAAATGCAAAGTTTAAGATGCTGAGGGAGAGACTAGGTTTGGTGGAGAACACTTTCCTTGCAAAGAAAGAATTTATAGTTTTTATCTATTTCTCAATTAGCTCTCTAACACTAATGGCATATCAATAGGACTGATTTATACCATGTAATGATATGCTCCAGCAGATCCATCTTCCTAGTTTCCTATGTGCAACAAATAGAGAGCAAAGTGATGGCTGGACACTAAGTTTTTGTGGAAGGAAAGTGGAAATGATATAGAGAGAGAAAGTGAGGGCACATGCATGCTTCCAATTTGCATATACCAGACTCATCGTTGTCCCAAATTTAGAACTATTGTTCAGATTTATCATTCCAAATAGCTAGAGTTTTCTTTTACCAATTGTAGCATGTAATATCTCCAAATAGGGATAATAGAAAAATAACAATATTTCCAAAACTTGGGCATAGAAAAATCTGAAAATTCATTGGTATATAAAAAATTCTACACTAAACCCAGATTTATATTCAAATCACTGATCTGATTTTTTTGCTAAAAGAAGTAAATTTCTCAGTATTTATGAACTTAGAAAAAGTACAACAAATCCCTTTATTTCTGCCCAGAAATTCCAGAAATGAAATACAATGACTTTCTTTTAATTTTTCTTAGTTAAAATAGAATTAAGTATGTACATTTAAACACAAAGTACCTCAGACACTATTTTTTAAACCCTAGTCATGCTCTTGAATGTTCAAAAATATTAGAGTTGTCATTTGTGTGAATACAAATTTTTCGGTTTCTTATGATTAATCATTAACCTATAAATTTAACAAATCTGTATATGCCCATTACTTCAATAGTTTTGAAAGTAGTAGATGGTATTGGTTGCATATTTTTTAGTTGTCATTTATCATTTGTCTCATTTGATTGTACGTCTTTTGTAGGTTTTTGGCCATGTTTTTCTTGTAATAACGTTTTTGGACATTTTTCCCTGCTGGTGCACTTTATATAGGTTTCTCTGACACACGAACCAGCTTAGAGGCACCAAAAGTTTCAGCATTTTGGGTAGCAGTTTCAGAAAAGGAGAATAAAAGTTCTTCCAATGTTTCTGTGAAGAATAATGTTGCAAATATTGGTGATGCTGCCAAGGTAGTTGTCAACAACAAGAAGAAAAAAGAGCAAACGTTGCAGCTCCCACTGGTGATTTATATAACGCTTATAAGGTTCAAGAGGAGGAGGAAGATGTGAACCTTGGCCATGGTCTTTTGTAGGTTGTTGGCCATGTTGTTGGACACTGTTGAATTACTTGGAAATTCCCAAGCACTTGCAAGTCATGTAGGATAGGCTGATGCATTAGCAAGCACTGCAAGAGGTCTTGAAAGGCATCCGAGTGGGAATTATCTACTTGAACGTCATGGGAGAAATATGGCTAGTTTGGATGATGATAGATGGGCAAAGCCAGTGGATGCTTTTGCTGCTGGCTGTGATATGCAGATGGATGCAGGTCTAAGTGGTTCCTCTTCTATGTTTCAACTTGGTCAAATTTGTAATACTATCTTTGCAAGAAATACTTGTGAAACACAAATGAGTATGAATGGCATCCTTCCCGGAGGGCCTTATGTGCAAGCACCATTTCCACAAGTTGGACTAGTGAGAAATAATTTTGATGCTGATAGGTGGAAGCGTGATTTTGGTTCGCAGAAGGGTTTGATTCCTCCTCCACAGCCTTCTCTGCCCACAATTCATAAATCAGAGAATTGATATGAAGTGGGCAAGGTTTCTGATGAGGATTAGTTGAAAAAATGACAAATTAAATCCATCCTTAATAAATTAACGCCCCAAAACTTTGAAAAAAATTTTGAACATGTCAAAGAACTGAACATTGACTCTACATCATGTCTTCATGGTA
Source organism: Pinus albicaulis (assembly GCA_034641835.2). Lineage (NCBI taxonomy): Eukaryota > Viridiplantae > Streptophyta > Pinopsida > Pinales > Pinaceae > Pinus > Pinus albicaulis. The sequence goes on from JAXQQM020074145.1 coordinate 50,680, forward strand.
TAAAATCTCAAATATTTGACAAAGCCTTGATGGAGACGAATTTTTGTGAAATGTATGCAAAATTCTGTTTTCAGCCTACTGCAGGATTACCAGAATTTTATGAAGATAATGAGAATGTTGTTTTCAAGCGAGTTATTTTGAACAAATGTCAAGAAGAATTTGAAAAATATGAAAGAGAAGAGGCAGAGGCTAAGAAAGAAGAAGAGGATGGTGAAAAAATCCTTTCAGTATAAGAAATACAAGAGAATAAGGTTGTAGCACAATGATGAATGCTAAGAAAAATAAGGTTTATTGGTGAGATTTATAAAGAAATTATGATGATCGAAAGAATTATGCATGCATTCATCAGGAAATTAATTGGTGAATTTCAACATGCAGAGGATGAAAATGTTGAAGCTTTGTGCAAACTGATGAGCACTATTGGTCATATGATTGACCATTCAAAGGCCAAGGAACATATTGATGCTTATTTTGATAGGATGACGAAAATGTCCAATACCCAAGGGCTTCCCTCTAGGCTGAGGTTCATGTTGAAGGATTTGATTGATCTAATGAGGAATGGATGGAAACAAAGGTGGAAGGTTTAGGGCCACAAGAAAATAGAGGAAGTGCATCGGGATGCTATGCAAGAACTACTTGGATAGGGATGCCGCTCTCGAGGTACCAATATGGGACATGCAGGTTGGAGACTTGTGACACCACTTGATCATGGTGTGAGAGGACCTGCGATGCCACCTTACATGGCACGTGCACAAATGGGTTCACTTCCACATATGGGTAGGATTGAAGGGCCAGAACCCCATATGGGATCATGTGACTATAGATTCACCAGTCAAGATGCTTAGATTGTGGATTGGGCTCAATTTGAAAATCAGTCTATGCCAAGTCCTTCAACACACAGAGCTTCTGATGATGGCCACTTGACTCTTGGTCCTAAGGGAGGTCTTGGAAATGGAATAGGAGGGAGGGCTCAACCTCTGCCATATGCTAAGAGTGCTCTAGCAGATATTCCACCATTCACATCTCCGAGTAATAGATGAATAGGTGTATGACTGATTTCAGGCTGCAGTTCTGACCGGATGCTAGTTGGTATGAGAGATGAAATTTTGACAAGGACTTATGCTGCAAAAAAACCTTTATTTGAAAAATCACGTGTCCAGGAAATAAATGTTTTGGATAATTACAGAAGAGAGTTTAAGAATTCATACTCATCAGGTGACAGAGGTGGGAAGATTGCAAATGTTGAATTTCAACAAGTGACAAGGTTGTGCCAATCATGGCAAAAACAAAGTGGTTGAAATAAGGGTCAAACCATGCTGCCAATAGGAAAATAAAACTGCACAAAGAAGGGGTGGGCAACATTTTGGTTGGCAGAAAAGGATCTACAAGCATCACCTTGAATAAGCACGTAGTTTCGAGAGTATTTTGCTGGGAGAGGTGGGAAGGTATTGTCAAAAGTACTTGGTGGAAGAACTGTGGCCTGCACGCAAGCCTGCACTCGAAAAAAACAAAACCACAAGAAGCATAAGGTGGAAACTCACTAAGAAAGAAGCAACATGTGCTAGACTAGTCGACACCACTCATCCATTGAGAAATCGTGAGGGAAAGCACACACAAATTACCGATAGAAGGGTAGTTGTCAACATAATTAGTTTGTGGATCGAGGGGTGCTATCCGAGCTAGCTAGACCTGTTTCAGTGTAGGTTTAGTAGCCACCACACATGTGGTTGAGTAGCCTAGTTTAAGTCACAGTGACATGCCGTCAGGCACAATATGATCGATAATTGGAGCAAATACAATTGACAAGCTGGGAAGTGCATAGATCGTAGTCATAGGTAAGCAGGTGGACTGTTGGGTTGGGTGCAAGAGCTCGTGTCAAACTTCTTGCGCCTACATCCAAAATAGTCTTGCCTTCAAAATGGTGCACATTCTCAAATATAGTTTTTTAATAAGCATACATCCTCACGTGTCACATTTGGGAAAAGAGTTGTAGGGAATCTCCACAATTCTCTTACTGTCCATGTCTTTCCTTGTATTAAATCACCAAAATTTGTGCATATCCTTTAGTAAATAGCCAATCTTTTCTCTCTTCAAAATCTCATAATTATAATGAACAATTTCCTCAAGATGGTGTTTATCAACGAACTTTGCCTCATGAGAAGGTGTCTCATCTCAAGGAGCAATTTTCTCATCAACATACCATTTTGAGGGAATTTATAAAGAGGATGATAGAATAAATTTAAGAGCGATAGTTAAAGATGACTTCATATTTCCCAAATTTTGTAGGTGAGGTGGGTAATGAGGCATTGATGGATCAAATATCAAAGGAAGAATTACAAACATTTTTGCACTGTTTCCAAAAGTATAAGAACCCTCAGCCACTTCGCAGGACAATATAATTCTTCTAAGGGTTCTATGAATTCCTTCAAACATAGCAACTAAGAATTGCTGACAAATTAAAATACACACGCGGGATTTGGGAGCTTTCAATTCAACATTTAAGGCTTTAATCCCCCAAAATAGACAAGAATGAGATGATTTCGGACCCATATCACTATGTAATTACATCTAAAAAATCATTGCAAAAATTAGTGCATGTAGGGTCAAAATCCACTAAGCTGATTTTGTGTCATTAGAATAAATTTTCATCCTTCCCGGGAAACAAATCCATTATGGAATAGGAGTAGCCCAAGAAGGAATTTATAACATCAAACAAAAAATTACAAGCAATTTTAGTGATTTTGTCTTTCCAAGGCATATGATAGAGAAAACTGGCTTTATTTAGGGCTACTCATCCATATAGGGTTCAATGTGCAATTGGTTAACTAGATAATGAATTGTCTTTCCTCAATATTTTTGCAATTCTAATTAATGGCTCAATCTATTCTTCTATCATTCCTACAAGAGACCATGGGTAGGTATGACTAATGGCTCCTTTTCTATTTTTGACTATATAGTAGGTGGTCTCAACAGAGTTGTAACATAAACAAATTAGATTCAAATTTTATAGATATGAAAGATAAAAACAAATGTCAAAGTATTTGTTTGATTGTTACTTGACTGTGTTGTGGGCATGTTACATGAAATGTGATTGGAAAAAGGATGGGGAAACAATGCATATTACGTCCTGGATATGGTTCATTCACTGTTAGAGATCGCTTAGCCACTTGAGCCACCGAATTTGGAAATGTTTCTAGTAGGAATTCCTATGGTTTTTAATGTTGTGATTATTTCACCTCATGGTTATTTTGGGCAAGAAAATGTTTTAAGAATGCCAGACACGACATTGGTGGACAGGTAAACAAATATTTTATAATTGCAACTTCCATTCCACGATATCCTCTCTTTATTGTTTGATTGTATTTTGGATGTTTCTTTTGATTTTGTTTTGTCTTTTAACTATGAAATTGGAAATATTTAGTATCATTTTTATTTAAACAAAAACCAAAGCTTGAAGATGAAATTAGTATTACACTATATTGATTGGAATCCTTATAGCTATTTTGTGTTAAAATATTTTCATGACTATCAGAAAAGATTACTTTCATGTTGTTATTTTAATACATGTTGTTTATGTACTTGACTAAGTTCATGTGTTAGAAAATGAAATGTTGTGAATAAAATGACAAGGATTAAACATCACACCTCATATTATTTGTTTTCACAAATTATCTACAGCTTGAGCTTTTTAGCATATAACTTAGTTGACATGATTTTTCCTAAGCTTTCCTTGAAATTTGAATACTAAGTTACTAAGGTGTTCTTTTCTATATATGGTGACATTTTCTTTGCTTTGTTTATACAGGTTATTTGGCCACATTATAGTGGCCATTATCGCCCCAATGAAGAAAATTTGTTCGAGTTTCTTACTTGTATGGGGAAAAATGGCTTTGACATTGCTGATGTTGAGGTATATGTCATATAAACTATTTATAGTCTAATTTAGTTTATATTCTAGTGTTCATTGTCTTTCATGTCTTACACTCTACATTGTATCTTCTTTTGTTTTCAGAAAATGAACTTAGTATTGATGGTAAGAAGTAGGAATTGAAAAGAGGGGAGCAATAACATTGCAGCAACAAATGCAAAAAGAGAGAGAGGAGAATTGGTTTGGTGATACCCTTAGAGCCAATATCCCACATAAGACACACATAAATACTAATGGTCAAGTCTTCCGAGTTTGTGAATTCACCTACAATGCCTTGACAACACAATGATACTGTTTTGAAGTGATGAAACATCATTTTGTGTGTAAATTGTAGTCCAACCAATATTAAGTTGGAAACCCATATTGTAATATTTTAACATTTCATATAATATAATTTATGTGGTTGAAATTATTTATAGTTGCATTTGATATTGTTTAGTATTCTAATTAACATATGCAACTTTTTGTTTTCATATTAGATGAACATGCACATTGTATGACATTTTTTAAATCATACAAATTAATTTATATTGACTAATAATAAACACAAAATCAATTTGAAACTACTAAATTAGTAGTTTATATTGATTAATGATGAACAAAAATAAAGTGAATATACGACTAAATTAGTCATTTATAGTGATTATTAATGAAAGTAAATGAAATTAATATAAACTACTAAATTAGTTGTTTATATAATGAATATGAAACTACCCAAAAAAAGATAAATGACTACTGCAAATGATAAATTTGTGATTACAAATGACGACTAAATTTTGCATATATACGACTATTAGTAGCTAATTTACAGTATCTTATAACACGACCAAAATGTAGTCATACTTCTTCCGTCATTAATTGGTTTCAAAATATGACTAAAACATGCATATATATGACTATTATTAGCTAATTTACAGTATTTTATAACATGACCAACATTTTGGTCATATTTCTATGGTCATTAATTTGTTTTCTCGGGTGATCATATAGTAATATATTTTGTTGTATATTTGGTCTTTAATTGTGACATTTAATGACCAAATCAAGATTAAATCAATGACCAAATTAATGATCAAATCAGCGACTAAATTAATGATCAAATAAATGACTAAATTAATGAACAAATCACTGACTAAATTAATGATCAAATTAATGACCAACTATACTACTAGACAACAAAATTGAGATAACCAATTAATGACTAAGCTAAAAATGACTAAAAGTTGGTCGCGTTATAAGATACTGTAAATTAGCTACTATTGGTCACCGATTGAAAAATAGTCGATTATATGCAAATTTTAGTCTTTTTTTTAGTAATTAATTAGCTATTTTCTACTAGTGTAGCTTAAGGGAAGGAATATACTCAACAGGAAAGATTGATTCCAAACCATAAACTAGTTGGAAAGGAGTGAACTCAATTTTTGTCTTAACTGACATCCGGTATGCCCAAATCGTAGGATACAACATGACATGCCAATTGTACCTATATTTATTGATTTTCCTTTGGAGGAAAACCTTAAAGGATTTATTCATGGCTTCAACCTTCCCATTGGCATGAGGATAATACAGAGACGAATGCTCTTGCCAGAAACCTAATTTAAGAGCCAATTCAACCATCATGGAGTTCTCAAAATGACTTCCATGGTCAGTGAAAATTTGTTTGGGAATACCAAAGCGAGAAATGACTTGGTTGAACAGAAACATGGTTGTTGCTTCACCATCATTTGAGAAAGTAGGCATAGCCTGGACCTAATTCGTGAAGAAGTCCATTTCTATGATAATGTAATTGTGACCCTTCATCGAAGGCAGGTTATGTTGGGGTATAAAAGGTATCTTTTTAACACCTATTTATCCTACATTAATTATCAATCCAGGAACGAATTTTTGTTTCAAGAGTGTACTCTGTCTGAGGCTGCAATTCAAGCTAAGAGTAATGCTTTGTAAGATGTAGCACAGTGTTCTAAATAAAAGAGTAAATGGATGCTTGGAAAAGAAATCTAATTACAATAAGATGAACTCAAATGCTCTGAAATCCAACTATTCCCCCAGCAAACATCAATCAAGGATACAGTAACAATAACTCATTCCTCTAGAAATTGGTGTAATTGAAATCAAACTAGAACAAGACAATCAATCTGGGAACTTGGAAGCTATAACTAGTGTTCTCTACAGTTGACAATCCTGCTTTAAAGTAATTGAAGGGAAATAGAAATCGAACTGAAGCTGCTATTGAAAGTAAACTAGGAAAACTCTTTAAAAACAAACTCTTTGAAATCTGTAACCTAATGAACTGGAAATGAAAAACGTGCTAGAATTGAACAACAATGTAAATGAATAGCAAACTATAACTTAGAATAATCAAACAAAAAATACTAACTAACGAATCTGAACAACAAATCTTAACTTAATGGAATCGAATAGGAAATTCTATTAAACACAAAACCCTGTCGACAACAAACGTTGTTAAGCAGTAATTCGAAATGAACAACAATCCAATGGAACAACAATCAATTGGAACATAATATCTAATGCTGAACAACAAAGCTTTGTAAGGTATGGCAAGATAAATAATACAGGAATTAAGGTCCTTGTCAAAAAGAAACAACAATGCAATTCATTAACATAACGAAATCAATTAGTAATTAAACATCAAACTAATTAACTTGCAAATGTAATAAAAACAACCACAAACTATCACACGACAATAAGTAAAAGATAGAGATACAAACAACAGATCGATCCACTAGGGTCGAGCCCTTAGCACCAGTGAAACGTTGCTGGGCTACTGCAGAGATTGAGAAATGGAACGAAAACGCGTCTTTGTATTAATAAAACATAAAAAGTGTTTACAACGATCGCTCTCTGATTACGAGAGTTAATAAGGAAATACAAAATTATACAGAGAATTCTTAATCAAATGATTCGGCTCCCTCCGATCTCTAAAGGAATTGCCTTTTATAACAGTTTCGATGGATAAGACATGGAACAAGATAAGATTGAACAACGATCCCTCAAGATCAAAAGATCCTGAGGGATTCGCTCCTTTTCAAGAGTGAAAGATCCTAAGGGATTCACTCCTTTTCTCTCTTTAGCTAGCGCATGATCTTCTTGGACTGTAGTCATGCTGTTCCCTGTCTTCTTTTGGCAATGCATTTATATTTCCTTCTCTTTGACTGGATATGGTCTATCACTAGAGGAACAGTGGTTACTCCTACTTTAGCCTTGCCTTTCGAATAGTTGTTTACTCCGTTTGTTTCCTGTTTTTACAATAAAAGTCGATTTTTAGTGACTTTTCACAATAAACACAAGTCTTTGCAATTTTATCATAATTCTACAATAAATCACCTTTCTAGAATAAAAAGAGTTATGTTTAAAGGAAAAATATGAGAAAATACATGGTGAATTCATACCTTTTTCAACGCTCAACATACCCCCCTCCTTACCCTTTTTCATGTCCTCATGAAAACCATAGTTTACATGTAAAGCAGTTAGAGAGTAGGCTGGAGAGGGTTTTTCATCAAGAGGTCTAAAACCATGATTTGCAGCTAAAGCTTCAAAGACATGTCCTGTCTATCCTTCAGGTAATTCATAAATGGATTTATAATCTATTGCAGGATACCATACAATGGGGCTTCGAAACCTACACCCTAGCCAGAATGGGCCTTCCCTCAAGATGAGGTTGCTATAGAGAACCAGGCGGCCAGCAGCTAATCCAAAATTTCTATAATTAAATGGCTCTCGGTTTTAAATATTCTGATTGGAAATATCCCATCGGACTTGAGCTGCTGTATAGGCTTGGTCTCTAATAGACAGAAAATATTCTACCCCATTCAAGACAATTGCTTTATGGACAGGTCCCAATGCTTGGATAACACCCTCTCTTGTCATTAGACTCTTCTGCTTAGCCCATAATTGTAATGGGTGTTTTGGTTCACTCCTAACCCACAATTCTAACCCATTTTCTTGCCTTTGGAAAGTATTATAGGCCTTGAGCCATTTCAATTGATTGAAAACAAATGAATTAAATGCTTAATATTAGATGTCACTCACAAAAGGGCTGGGATTTATCTCAATATCATTTTCCAATATAAGATTGTGCAAGTAGAACTCACAAAGGAGGCGCTGTACCTTAACCCCATAGAGTTTGCATCATTTCACAAAATCATCTACAATTTTTAATTTTATAGACTTTCCTTCCCTAACTGCTTTAATTTTTAACTGTAAATATCTCTCTAATAAAAACAAAGCATAATTCTTGGCAGGGCATCTACAAGCTAGAACATATGTGTATAAGGAGCAGAGAGTATCCATTTGATTCTGGGACATTTTTAATTTATTCCTTACCTTTCCAGCTTTCTCTTTTGCCTTCTGATACTTATCATAAGCTTCAGCCTATGATGCACTGATGTCCTTTAGTTGCTGCTGTAGCTGTTGATATTTATTTTTGGGGACATTCTCTTCCTCTGGCTTTTCTCTTGCCTATCAAACCTGTGTCAGCTCCTTTTGGAGTTTTGTTATATAGTAGGGTCAATAAAAATGGTTTGACTGCAGACCTGTGCATTTTCATTTGAGGCTACTGAATCTGGAACAACTGCATCTAGAATAGCTACTTGCTGTTCCATGTCTTCTTGATTAGGCTCAGCTTGGGTTTCCATAGTCTCTTCAACCTGGGGTTCTGTTTTGGTAGCTACTTTCCTCTATTTCGGAGTTCGTTTGGTGGCTACATTCCTCTGTTTTCGAGTTTGATTGGGGGTTTTCTTCATTCTGAGAACCCTAATACTTTGTATGAGTTGTTCCACTAGATTTTGAAGCTTTTGTCGTTCCCTGTGAAGTTTCTCAAATTCAGTTACTTTCTTTCTCCTCCTGGGAGGAATGACTGTTCCTTTTTCTGAACCCAATTGCTCAGCTGGGGTTTGTTTTTCAGTAGCCATGTCTTTGCTCAGGCTGGCTTCTCCGTCTTCTGCTTGGAACACTTATTCAGTGTTCATATGCTCCTAGCTACATTCTTCAGGGGTAGTAATGTTAATTGGTTCTGTTGTTCCCTGAGAATTTTCAGTTTGAAACACTTCTTTAGTGCTCACCTCTTCCTAGCCGCATTTCTCAAGGGAAGTAACCCTAGCTGGTCCTGCTGTTCCCTGAGGGTTTTCTTCCTCTATTTCATCGGGTATTCCCTCAGTTGTGTCTTTACTAGTAGCAACTTGTTCTTTCAATTGGTTTATCTCAATACTGAAGTTCAATGGGCTATGGGGTTCTATGTATTCGCTCATGTTGGCCAAAATTTGGGCCAATTGGTCCTCCTACAAAGGGCTTTGCAGTGGATTTTGAGTGGTGGTTTCGGGAGGTTCTGCTCCCTCTCTTTCATTCTCACTGCTGTGATTATCTTCTTCCCCTTCACATGTATGGTAACTTCCTTCTTCCTCATTAGAGTAGTCAATCTCTTATTCTACACTGGTATGAGGGCCTCCTTCTTCTTCTTCATCATTTCCTTCTTCTTCATCATTCCCTTCTTCTTCACTGGTGTGGTGGCTTTATTCCTCACCACTGGTGTGGTGACTCTCTTCCTTATCATCCTCATTGGTGCGATGACTCCCTTCTTCAAGTTGTGGGGGTTGCTCATCCTCCGAACTGGGAAATTATAGGGATTGGCTAATGCTACCCTGAAAACCTTCTATCATTCCCCTACTTCTCCTTAACCTGGAGGATTGTCTATGTTTCGATGGCTCTGCAACTGTGCTAGCAATTATTTTGCGTTTTGGGGCAGGCAGGGCTATGCCTCCGTCAATTGAGAATATCAGCTCTTCCCAACTAGCCCGCTATTGGGCAAGACTGTAACTCACTATCAATCTGATTAAGAAATGGTGGCTTACCACCATGTCTATATGAAAATATTTTACTATACTTAGGGCGATATAATGCAATAAGGAATTTAAAAATGCAGGCAGGTTTACAGTACATTTTTTCTTTAATAATGCCAATAACTTAAGGTGGCGAGGTCTTACTACGTCTTTTCTTCCATCGCATGTTATGTAACCCTGTCCTAATTTTTCCAATTCCGTCCATGGTTCTTCCAACTACGCCAGCTGAACTCCTTTCCCTTTGATGACCCAGGTCTTTCCTTCATCCTGGAAAATGTTCATGGCTTCTTGAAGCCTCACTTTCTTATGGGTCCATATGGTTCCTTCCGCTGGTAGGCCAGACACCTCGGAAATTACTGAGTCTGTTACTAGTATCTACCTACCTCTGACCATGGAGTAACCTTCCTACAGATTTTGTAAAAATTCAATGGCTACCGTTTCATTATGCTGTTGCAGTCTTGTGAGGTAGGTAATCTACCCTACTCTCTCCAGAATTTCTCATGCAGCATTAGAAACAGCTAGCACCTGTGGCTCACTACGAATTGGTCGTCCTCCCATCTTCTCTGCACACTATTAATTCTTTGCAAATGCACAGTAATGTAATGGAACAACACAACACAATATATCAAAATAATACTATTAAAATTTTTTTTTAATATCGATAATATAGGGATTTGATTCGCATGCAAGCATAAAATATAGGGATTTGATCTGCATGCAGTCATAAAAAGGCATCTGCGCCCCCCTGAAGGATGATAGGTCATCCTCGACCATCAAATGAGAGAGCAAGGTACTACACAGCAGATGAACATCATACACACTTATGATATGATCACAAATTATTACATTACTGAAATCGATGCATATTAGTAAATTGCAAATAGATATGGAAATGTTTATGCAATGATTCGAAGATAATGGAAAGGGACAGCTGACGTGGAAACAAGTACTCATGTGGTCATTACCCACATAAACTATTATGATCGTGTTCTAAATAATTCTCATGTATAATAGGTTCAAAACAAAGGGTTTAAGGGTGTACTCTCATTTGATATTATATAAATATTTAAGAAAAAGGTTCATCATTACTATTGATTTGAAAAGTGTGACTCCAATACCATCAGCAGAGCTCTGTTGCCCACATGTGTCCATAACCTTGACAAAGTTGCTTTTTCACCCTTGGAACCATTATCCTTTATTTATGCCTAGGGAGATGCTTTATAATGTCATGATGGAGGCCACTATGCTGGCTTGGGAACCAGATGAACCACAATGCCATTCACCAGGAAGGAGTGAAAAGTGGGCATGTCGGCTCGTGATGAGACCTCCTGTTCCAAGGACTTTTTATTATTTTTTGAGTTGCACATTGGACCATATCCCTGGTGTGGTGGCCATAATGTGAATGCCACCTCACTGCTTCCTTATATTCATGGTAGGCTGGCTCTTGATAAGACCCCCTATCCTCCATCTGCCATATCATAGAATTGTTAGCAATCATATTGGTATCTTTCTTTTGTCTTGTTTTTATATATAGCACTTCCCTACTTATATATAGAGGATGGCTCAACACTCCTTAAGAGTAGGGATGGTGGAAGAAGTCTGAACATCTCAATAGAGAAAATATGCGTTTATTCTTTATTCAATAGATAAAAATAAAAAAGATTTATGAGAGGTTAGGGAAGAACCAACATGATAAATATACTCGATCATATTAATTTAAATGCGAATAAGGACAACAAAGTAATATAAACGGTTGTGTCCTTTCGTTTTCCTTATCATTGCAAAACAATTTCTTAAAAATGACAATTTCTCTTGATTTGTTGATTTCAGTAATCTCTAATTTGTGTATCCTTGCATAAATTATATGTTTTATTTTCAAGGAATCATGATGAATTCAAAAAAAATCTCAAAACGTTGTTCAAAATCAAGAAAAAGGCACTCAAAAAGTGTTGTTCCTTTAGAAAGGAACAACATAAATAATCTGCGAAAATGTTATTCCTTTCGAAAGGAACAACAAAAAAAATTGGCCAAACTGTTGTTCCTTTCGAAAGGAATCAACAAAAACTATCAGCGAAAATGTTTTTCCTTTGGAAAGGAACAGAAAAAATAAACGACAGAAACTGTTGTTCCTTTCGAAAGGAACATCAAAAACACTCACAACAATGCTGCTATTCCTTTCGAAAGGAACAACAAAAAGTGCTACTCCTTTGGAAAGGAAAAACAAAAATTCGCAGCAAGCAAAGTAAGAACAGCTTAAGAAATAAAAATTCTATACAAAAAAGCAAGCAAAGTAAAAGAAAAAAAAACTTTATGTACAAGTTTCAAAATAAAGAAATGATTCAATGAATGGGTGCCGAGTAGGAGTTATCTCCCTCAACAAGAAATTGCATGGTAGAATCTTCTCGTAATTACTGGTAAAAGGATTCCCGAGTAAGTGGTTTATGATAAAGTCGTACTCGATGACCGTTTACTTTGAAGTAATGTCCAGATCCATCAATGGTGGTTAATGTGATGGTGTCATTATCATGAACCTTTTGTATCTCATAGGGTCCAAGCCATCGTGTCTAGATTTTTCCTTGGAAATCCTGAAACCTGGAGTCATATAGGAGTGCCCAATCTCCTTCGTGGAATATTTTCTCTTTGATGAGGGCATCGTGCCATTTTTCTCTCTGTTGTTGAATTAATGCAGTGTGCTAAAGAGTAGAGAGCCTAATTTCATCCAACTCATTGATTTGCTGTAATCTTCTGACCTGGGCTTCATTTAACTCTAAACCCACCTTGTGGGATGTTCTTAATGTATGAATTTCAAACTCTATTAGAAAGATGGGCTCTTTTCCAAATACCAATTGATACGGTGAATACCCCATGGTAATTCTCCATGTTGTCTGGTACACCCACAAGGCTTCGAGAAATCTATAAGCCCAGTCACGTCTGTGTGAGGCAACTGTTTTTGTTAGTATAGATTTGATCACTTTATTCGTGCTCTCTACTTGGCCATTTGCCTATGGGTGGTATGAAGTTGTGATTTTGTGCTGAATGTGGTAATTTTCTAATGTTTCAGCGAGTTTGTTACCTACAAACTGTGGTCCTCCATCTGTAATTATGTCCCTTGGGAGGTTGTATCGCACAAATATCTGAAAAAGGAATTGTATTACAGAGTCTTCTGTAGCTTTAGAAAGTTCCTCTGCTTCAACCCATTTAGTAACGTACTCGGTTGCAACTAGGATGTATGTTCTTTGATTCGATGGTGGGTTAATGGGACCAACAAAGTCGAGTGCCCATCGTTCAAATGGCTTGATTACTGACTGTGGGTTCAAGGGCATTTCATCAGACTTTCCAGGGCGACCTGCCCTTTGGCAGCTATCACAAGTTTGTACAAACTTTTTAGCATCTTTAAAAATGGTAGGCCAATAGTAGCCTGTCTGTAAAACCTTGTGGGTAGTTCTACGATCTGCAAAATGTCCACCACACGGCCCATCATGGCATGCTTTTAGAATATCAAATACTTTTTCCTCTTAGACGCATCTCCTAATTTGCATATATGACCCTGTATGAAACAGGTAGCCCCCAATCCAAGAGAATCGGGCACTACGCTATATTATCTGCTTTCGTTCATTAAGCGTTAGATGTTTAGGTAATTTACCTATTGCCAAATAATTTTCTATATCAACATACCATGGGGTTCTGACATTAACAACGAACAAATGCTCATCTAAGAAGTGATCTTCGACTGTTGCTGCATCTTTTGGTTTTGGAATTCGTGACAGGAAATCAGCTACAGGGTTCTCTTTTCCAGGTTGATATTTTATTGTGATATCAAATTCCTGCAATAAAATCAACCATCTTGTTACTCTACCATTTGTAACGGGTTTATTTGCTAAAAATTTAATGGCAGAGTGATCGGTATATAAAACTACAGGATACCCAGTTATATAATGTCTAAACTTATTTACAACATGAATTACAGCTAAGAATTCCTTCTCAGTCATAGTATAATTTAATATAGCAGGAGATAGATTTTTGCTAATATAATATATTGCATATGGTTTCTTATCCTCTTCCTGCCCAAGAATTTCTCCAATGGCTGTGTCTGAGGCATCAGATGAAATTTGGAATGGAAAATCCCAATTTGGGCGCCTCAGCACTAGGGCTATTGATACAAGATTTTTCAAATCCTCGAAAGCATGGTCACATTTATCTGTCCAAATGAAATCAACATTTCCTATTAGTGCATATAGAGGTGCATCTATTCGAGAATAATGTTCTATTAATCTTCTACAATAACCGGAAAATCTGAGAAATCTACATACCTCTGTTTGTGTGGTAGGAGTAGGTATTAACAAAATTATCTGAATTTTAGCTAGATCTACTTGAATTCCAGATGCTGAAATATAATGACCTAAAATGAGTCCTTCGGTCATCATCATATGACACCTTTCATAGCTTAAAAAAAGCTTGATGTCAATACATCTTTGCAACACCTTTTCTAAGTTTTATATTGCTGGCTCAAAATCATCCCCATAAGGTGTGAAGTCATCCATGTATAATTCGAGCCCTTCATTTATTAAATCTGAAAAGATGCTGAGAATGGCCCTCTCAAATGTAGCAGGGGCATTGCATAGGCCAAAGGGTAAGACTCGATAGGCAAATGTCACCCAAGGATAGGTAAAAGTGGTTTTGTCTTTGTCCTCAGGGGCAATCTGGATTTGATTGTACCCATTGAAGCCATCTAGGAAAGAAAATAATTTATTTCCTGCCAATGTGTCTAATACCTGGTCAATGAAGGGAAGGGGAAAGTGGTCTTTCTGGGTTGCTTTATTCAATTCTCGGTAATATACACATATTCTCCACTTTCCGTTATTCTTTGGCACCACTACTAATGGAGAGACCCACTTGCTATCAGATATTGGGTAAATGAAATTGACATCTAACAGCTTTTGTAATTCAGCTTTCACAATATATTTAAGGTGAGGGTTTAATCTTCGTTGGGGTTGGCGAATGGGTCTAGCATCTTTTTCTGTATAGATGTGGTGTGTACATAACTGGGGGTCAATTCCCTTCATGTCTGGATCATCCCATGCAAAGGCTCCCTTATATTTTCATAGTAATTGGACCAACTTCTCTTCTTTTTCAGCAGTCAGGTTTTTGTTAATTTTAATAGTTTTTCCTGGTTCAATTTCCACAATTTTGCTATTGTAAACAGAGGTAATGGGTATTGATTGATCATGTATGTCTTTCAGAAGATATTCTTCTTCTTTATTATCAAATGCTGCCTTAATCATGTGACATTGCAGATGGGATCTGATTTCTGGCTTATTGATGAAACTGTTAATAATGTCATCCTCTGTTTGGTCTTTAAAATCGAGGGCATCTTCTATGGTTAACGACGATCTCATATTTTCCATGAGATATGATACAAGTTGTTTCCTTGTTTTGATTATTGATAGGCTTGGTTTGGCTGGGGGATAAAAAGTTAAGTTCTTGACATAGTTTCCCCTTGTTATAGTCATGTTGCCTTTTCGGCAGCCAATGTAAGCATCGATAGTTTCCAACCAAGGTCTACCTAGGATCAGTGGGTGTCCATCTAGCCAGTTCTTTGGATTGATAATCAGGAAGTCAGCAGGGTACTCCTAGGAATCTACAGATACCATTACATCTTATAGTATATCTTCTGGTTTGACTACCGACCAGTCAGCCAATTCCAATAAGGTTGTTGTTGGATCTAATGATGTAATGCCAAGTTTTTGACAAGTGGTGGTTTTTAGGATATTAATTTCAGCTCCCAAATCAACTAAAGCATTTGGAAATGATTTCCCATTGATTTGCACTGTCACTATAGGATTTCCTAGGTCTTCATATTTTACAGGTGTTTCCATTCCTGATAATAAGTCAAATAGAGTACCAACTACTTGGACAGTTGGGTTGGTTGTTGTTCTCCTCTTTGGATTCTTTATACATAATTCCTTGATGGTATTTGCATAAATAGGAATGTCTTGGATAGCTTGGAGGAGAGGGATTTTTATACACAATTTTTTTAATTCTCCCAGAAGATCAAAATCACGATATTCTATTAGGCGAGGTATGATTAATCGTTCTGGGAATGGTGGAGAAGAGGTGGTTGCTTGTTGTTGAGTTTGTTGTTGAACCACATTCTCTTTTTGCAATGTTTGTTCTACAGGTAACGAATCTTCAATTTGAACACTTTTTTCTCCTTATGTTTCTACTATGCGCCCAGATCTCAATTGAAGGTCATTGTACTCCCTCAGTTCAGTTTCTAGTTCTGGTGGTTCCATTATTTGGATAGACTGAACTGGCCTATTTTTTGGGTTTGGGTTGGGTTGGGCTGGGAGTTGTGGTCTTAAATTGGTCTGGGGGTTCTGTGGCAATGTATAGGGGGCTGGCAGTGTAGGTTGAGAGAGAGGAATTGTTCCAGCTGGATGATTTGTAGGTCTTTTCCAGTTTGACTGCTAGGTTTGGCTCTACGAATTGGAGGGGGACCATTGTGTTGGATAAGCATTGTTTTGCCAAAACGGTGGGCAGAAAGGAAAATTTGGCCAATTAGTTTGGTTTGTTTGATTTGGCCATGGTGATGTAGGAAATGGCTGTTGTGACCAATTGGGGAAAGTTGGTTGATTTTGCCACATTCCATTATATTTCTAAGCATTATTTTGAGGAAACTGAAAATAAGAGGATGGATCAATTGGCATACCTGATTTTCATGGTTGCCATTGTCGACGTTGATTAAGTAGGCATACCACTTCTGATTCTTCTTCTGCCTCTTTATAGACTGATTTTAACCTAGGAAGCGAGGGACATCCTTCTGTGGGGTGATATTTTGTGCAGATGGCACAAACTTTGATTATATCCAGTGGGCACTCTTTATGGTTGTGTTTCTTCCTACACTCAGGACAGAATATTACCAAGTTTTGTTCTACTTCTGCTTGGTTTTGTTTGGCTTGCATAATGTCGAACTGCATTGTTATAGTCCCTAGAATATCAGTTTTAAAATCTTCCAACAGATTTCCAATCTCTGCGCGGGTTACACCTTCACTGGAGGTCTTATTATCCCTTGTGATCATGTCACGTTCTGCTGATTTTAGCCTTGTGCTACCTCTCGAACTCCTGATACAAAAATCAATAATGTTAGCATAGCTTTCTTGATATATATCACCTTTTCCCATAATATTTAATGTTTCAACCCCTTGATCCTTCATCCCCCTAATTAATGTAGTTTTCAGCACATTATCAGGTAAGGGTAAATATGCATAAGGATATCTCTGGAGGTTGTATTGAAATCGTTCCACATATTCTTCCAGAGTTTCATTAGGTTTTGCTGTCATCTGATGTTAGGTCCCTATATCACTAGTATAGCCCCTTATTATTGTTAGTGTAAACCCCTTATTGTTATTATTGTACCCTTGTAACCCCCATTTTGTTATTATCGTGCCCTTAAATTATTATTGTTAGGTCGGCTAGGATTACATTGTGGCCCACTAGGATTACATTATGGCCCCATGGACTCCTATATATAGAAAGGAGGTTGTGAATTGTATCATGCAAGAATTGTTCATTTATGTAATGTATTGGAGGTTTCCCCCTCGAAGTGGCTCATTTCTAAGGCATTTATATCTCTTTTCTTCTCTTTTTGAGTTGGTTACACAACATTTGGTATCAGAGCTTTGGGATTCTAGGGTTTCGCTGCTCCAAACAGGTCATCGTGGCATTTTCGCTATAACTTTTTTTCTACGAAGCTTCAGAAGCTGAAATTTCAAGGGTGCGAAGCTGAAATCTTGAGGAAGGTTTTCTAAAAATTTCAGATCTTGGTTCACAATATTTGAGGAGATATCATCTGTGGAAGTTAGGTATTTTTTCAGGCTCATAAACAGGTCATCGTGGCATTTGCGCTATAAAGTTTTTTGTACGAAGGGTCAGAGTCTGAAATTCATATGGTGCGAAGCTGAAATCCTGAGGAAATTCGTCAAAAAATTTCAGAACCTGGTTCGCAATATTTGTGGAGATATGATCTGTGGAAGGTAGTGCTTTTTCAGGCTCCTGAATTTCATCTCAAAGAGGTGATCGTGGGAAAAGTTCAATAACTCTCTCTCTGAAGATTGGATTGGAGTGCCGTCAAAAGTGGTCACAAGTACACAGCCTTTAGTTTCTTCACTATCAATTTCAGAGACAAAGGACAAAACAGTGACACGTGGCAAGTCGTACAAGTTCTCTCTACTGAACCAGTCCAGAATTAGGTCATTGTGGGAGATTGGACAAAACTTTGTCTTGGAGCATCAAAATCAGGTCAGACTTGTGGCATTTGAAAGAAGCTTCAGAGGGCTACTACAGGGCTGAATTTCAGATATCGAATATTTTCAAGCACAGAGATAATACAATTTCAATATCGAGCTCCTCAAAGCTAGTAAAAGGTGTGTATTTTTTTTCCGAATTGCATAAGTCTTGTTTGAAGAATCAAGTTGAATTGATTGCAAGGGCCTATTGTAGAATAGATATAAATATTGGAGTCTGAAATGGCCTCTAAAAAGAATTCAACACCCATTAAGCCTTTAGAAGGCTCTACTATTACTCATGAAGATGAAGAATGGCAACATGACATGTCAAAATTACAAGAGCAAATGCAACAAATTTCGCTCTCGCAAAGAACAACACAAAATGAAATGGAAGTTTTGAAGAAAGGCGTGGAAACTAAGATGAATGGTTTGGAAGCTAAGA
Source organism: Pinus albicaulis (assembly GCA_034641835.2). Classification (NCBI taxonomy): domain Eukaryota; kingdom Viridiplantae; phylum Streptophyta; class Pinopsida; order Pinales; family Pinaceae; genus Pinus; species Pinus albicaulis. The sequence continues at coordinate 69,190 of JAXQQM020074145.1, forward strand.
TGGATGGCATGGAAGTCGGCATGGAAGCTAAGATGGATGACATGAAGAATGATCTAAAAGCATACATGGAAGGCTTGATGACAAGCTTAAAACCAGAAATGATTCTTAATGGCGGAAATATAGGAGAAGAACCTCTTGATGAGAACAAAATAAATGTTAATCATGATTCCATAAACTCGAATGTTGGCGGGAAGAACCACCATATTCCAAAAATGGATATGAGGAAGTTTGATGGAAAGGATCCTGTAACATGGATACTACAGATGGAGCAATATTTTGATCTCCATAATGTGCAAAACACACAAAGGTACGCATTGCAACTTTGCATTTAGAACAAAATACATTTGTATGGTATCAATGGCTTTGCTCCCGTAAAAAAAATTGTCACTTGGTCAATTTTTACGGAGGAAATGATAGCACATTATGAGGATACAAAGAGAAACACCTTCTTTAGCCAATTGATAAATCTCAAACAAAAGGGTTTAGTGGGGCGACACATTGAGGACTTCCAAAAATTGAATATAAGGGTAACTGATATTCCGGAGGAACACAGGATTGACCTCTTCATAGGCACTTTAAAGGATAACATCCAACATGAAGTTCGCGTTTTGGAACCTGATTCATTGGAGAAGGCATTCAGGTTGGCAAGAAAAGTTGAATGTAAAATTATGGCAACAAGGAAGCCTACCACTCAATTCTATAAAGAAGGAAGTGTTGCTACGCCTAAATTTCCACAACCTACAAGGTTGACACCACAACAATTGGAAGAAAAAAGAGCAAAAGGGCTTTGCTACAGTTGTGATAGCAAATACACTAAAGGTCATAAGTGTGCTGAGAAGAAATTATTTTACATAGATTGTGAAGAAGAAGAAGAAAATGAACAAGAAGAGGATATACACCGGGAACCACCCCTAGAAGAGGAAGAAATGAATCCGACCATATCGTGTAATGCACTGGCAGGAATTACCACTCCTCAAACTCTCAAGATAGAAGGACATATAAAGAAAAAAAGGGTAATAGTGTTGATTGATTCAGGTAGCACCCATAATTTTATTCATTATAAGGTAGCCAAGGAATTAAATTGTTTCCTATACCCAGCACCAGAATGTCAAGTGATGGTTGCAAATGGAGGAACTATAAATTGCTCTAGAAAATGCCATAATATCAAACTAACCATGGGGGAATATGTGTTGACTAGTCCAATGCTTTCCATTCCTATGGGAGGTGCTGATGTTGTACTAGGAGTACAATGGTTACAATCTTTGGGGACGGTAGCTTTTAATTTTCAAGAACTTTTCTTGAATTTTTTTTTCAGAAGGAAAGGAAGTCGAATTACGGGGTATTGCGGGGAAGCCGGGAAGGATAATAAGCTCTAATGTCATGACAAAGCTTCTAAGTAAATAACAACGAGGTGTAATTGCACAATTATGCTCACTAGAAGTTCCAACATCAAAATCATCTATTTCTGCAGATCTCCAACAAGTCTTGGACAATCATTCCAAGGTGTTTGAAACTCCAAAAGGTCTCCCACCTATTCGTGATCATGATCATGCTATTCATTTGATTCCAGGAAGTGTTCCTCCAAACATCAGGCCTTATAGATATCCTTACGTCCAAAAGAGCGAAATTGAACGTATGATTGCAGAAATGTTAGGCGGGTATAATTCAACCTAGTCAAAGTTCTTTCTCTGCTCCTGTAGTATTGGTACACAAGAAGGATGGATCATGGCGAATGTGTCCAGATTATAGGGAGCTCAATAAGCTCACCATTAAAGATAAATTTCCCATTCCTGTGATTGATGAATTATTGGATGAATTACATGGAGCAATTTATTTTACCGAGTTGGATCTTCGTTCAGGATATCATCAAATTAGAATGAAGACTGAAGATATTCCAAAAACAGCATTTCGAACTCATGAGGGTCATTATGAATTTTTGGTCATGCCTTTTGGCCTTACTAATGCACCTTCTACATTTCAAGGGTTGATAGATTCCATTTTCAAACCCTTCCTTAGAAAATTTGTGCTAGTATTTTTTGATGATATACTAATCTACAGCAGGTCTTGGAAGGATCATGTTGAACATGTTGACAGGGTGCTCAAACTATTGCAGGAGAAACAATTATATGCAAAAAAATCCAAATGTTTCTTTGGAGTACAAGAGGTGGAATATCTGGGTCATATTGTATCTCACGAGGGTGTTAAAGTAGACCCTAACAAAATTAAAGCCATTAAGGAATGGAAAGTCCCCACAACCATAAAGAAGTTGCGAGGATTTCTCGAGTTAACAGGGTATTATCACAAGTTTGTTAAGAATTATGGGAGAATAGTAGCACCTCTAACAACATTATTGAAGAAAGATGCATTTTCATGGACTCCTGAAGCAACTAAGGCCTTTGAACGTCTTAAAGAGGCAATGTGCCTAGCACCGGTCTTAGCTACACCGGACTTCACAAAAACCTTTATTGTGGAATGTGATGCCTCGGGAAATGGAATTGGTGCAGTTTTAATGCAGGAAGGAAGACCCATTGCTTTTGAAAGTCGTCCAATCAAAGGAAAGTATTTACAGAAACCTATTTATGAGAAGGAAATGTTAGCAATACTGCATGCATTAAAGAAATGGCGAACTTACCTAATGGGAAGACACTTCAAGGTAAAAACTGATCATGATAGTCTTAAACACTTTTTGGAACAAAGAATATCTTCAGAAGAGCAGCAAAAATGGGTCACAAAGGTGTTGGGTTATGACTTTGAAATAATCTACAAAAAAGGAAAGCTTAATGTTGTTGCAGATGCACTCTCAAGAAAGAATGAAGAGGTGGAGGCATTGCTTTGTGCCATTTCTATTATCCAACCAGATTGGATAACCGAAGCAAGAGATGAATGGAAGAAGGACAAAGATGTATGGACACTCATTCAAAAGTTGCAGCAAGATCCTAGTACATCTGATACATTTAGTTGGAAAAATGATTCCTTATGGTACAAAGATCGCTTATATCTTTGTAAGAATTCCCAACTAAAACAAAGATTCTTCTGGAATTGCACACTTCTCCTTTAGGAGGACACTCGGGATTTTTAAAAACTTACCACAGGGTGAAGAAAGAATTTTTTTGGGATGGCCTTAAATCTGATATTCGAAAGTTTGTGGTGGAATGTTTGGTTTGCCAGCAGAATAAAGTGGAAACAATTAAGACCCCAGGACTTCTACAACCTTTATCCATTCCGAGTCAACGTTGGGAGGAGATTTCAATGGATTTTATCACAGGTTTACGTAAGTCCGAAGGAAAGAGTGTCATCATGGTGGTAGTTGATAGACTTACCAAGTATGCACACTTTTGTGCATTATCTCATCCATTTAAAGCAAGTACGATTGCTACTACATTTATGGACAGAATTCAAAAGCTACATGGAAGCCCAAGGGTTATTGTGAGCGACAGAGATCCCATTTTTACTGGAAATTTTTGGACGGAGTTATTTTCTTGTTTGGGTACTCAATTAGCTCATAGCTCATCTTATCATCCTCAATCTGATGGTCAAGCTGAGATAGTAAAATAAATGTTTGGAAGGATATCTTCGTTGTTTTGTATCCGATAAACAAACACAATGGGTCAAGTGGTTACCTCTTCTTTGAATGGTGGTATAACACTTCCTTCCATCTCTGCGACAAAAAATGACCCCATTTATGGCACTTTATGGATATCATCCACCATCCATCACATCATCTTTAAGGGAAAATTTCGAAGGTTCAAGCGGTGGAAGATCACATCGAGCATCAGCAAGAAGTTCTCCAACTCTTAAAGGATAACCTGAATTTGGCACAAAATCGAATGAAACAACAGGTAGATCAACATCACAGCGAGAGAAGTTTTGATGTAGGAGATTGGGTATTTTTACGGCTACAGCCATACAAACAAATGTCCCTCAAGCAAGCAAAGAAGGATAATAAATTATCGCCAAAGTACTATGGTCCTTACAAGGTGTTGCAAAAGATTGGTACTATGGCATACAAATTGGAGCTTCCTGCTTCTTCGCGAGTACATCCGGTTTTCCATGTTTCATGCTTAAAGAAGGTTATAGGTGAAAATCTTCCAGTTCAAACAGTATTGCCAGAACTTGATGGGGAAGGGAAGATCATATTGGAACTTGAAGCAGTCATAGAAAAAAGAACTCGACAACTACGGAATCGATCAATTTCAGAGTATCTCATCAAGTGGAAGAACTTACCCACTGAAGATTCTACATGGGAGGATGAGAATTTTATACAGAAGCACCCGGAGCTACTCAAGTGTTGAGGACAACACTTTTTTGAAGGAGAGGGGCATGTTGGGTCCCTATATCACTAGTAAGCCCCTTATTATTGTTAGTGTAAACCCCTTATTGTTATTATTGTACCCTTGTAACCCCCATTTTGTTATTATTGTGCCCTTAAATTATTATTGTTAGGTCGGCTAGGATTACATTGTGGCCCACTAGGATTACATTATGGCCCCATGGACTCCTATATATAGAAAGGAGGTTTTGTGAATTGTATCATGCAAGAATTGTTCATTTATGTAATGTATTGGAGGTTGCCCCCTCGAAGTGGCTCATTTCTAAGGCGTTTATATCTCTTTTATTCTCTTTTTGAGTTGGTTACACAACATCTGAAATATTTCATCTTTTAGTTCCCGGGACCTGCAATAATCCTGATATTTCTTTAGAAACACAGATTTCATCTGATCCCAATCATTTATAACACCTCCACCTAATCCCATAAACCATCGTAAAGCTTATCCTTTTAATGTGGAAGGAAATAACTTTAATTTTTGGGGATCGGTGGTATAGTCATACCCCCTGCATAATAAATCGAATTCAAACAAAAATGGATCTGGATCTTCCGATGTTAAGCCATGAAATGTAGGAATATGTTGAAGAGGAATGACCTTCATAGGTGCAGTAACTGTAGTGTCCATAATGGGATATTGTAGTGTGGAAGTTTGTTGAGGTGTTTGCTGGTTTTGGTTTTGGTTCTAGTTCTGGGCCATTCGATCAAATATATGCCAATATCCTTCTAGGATTTCAAGGGAATTCCTAGGCTCACTAGAAGGAATGGAAATGACCTTGACAACACTCCCTTGATCTGGAATAATAAGTGTTCCTTGCTGGCCTACTGTCTGAGGAGATTCAAGTCCTTTGTTTTGAATGATGTTGACAACACTTCCCTTATCTGGGCTGCTCACTGTTTGGATCAATTCAAGAGGAGATTTTGGTTCTTCTGCTTCCCCTGTTTCTCCTCCTCCTTTGCGGAGGTTACTAGAGCTCCCTTCTTGCAGAGAAATTAGGCGAGAATTCTCAATTTCTTGGGAATTTTTCTCAATTTCTTCTGTTTGGCTATGTACCTCAAGAAAGGCTACATATGGTGACTCTGTGGCCTGAAGGGAACTAGTAGGTTGTCTAGAAATAACTTTCCTAGGTCCTACTAATGGCTGAGATTCAGTTTTCTTAAGGATTTCATCAATGAAATTTGTTCACCCAAGGGTCACCAGTCCCTTAGGTTTTTCGGGTTTAGGAGGAATTTTGTTTTGTTTAGCTTTTCTATTCATTCAAAAAAACAAGCCTTCATTCCTACCTAAAAAAGAGAATTTACCCAGTTCTGCTGTGAAGCAGGCCATGAGCAAGTATGTTTCTTGCTCGGTGCGTAGGTTCTTACCTTCCGTCTTTAATACCCAATTCTTCCCGAGCAGAAAAAAGTCAAATGTGCATCACTCCTTCTAAATGGCATACACTCTCCCCGACAACGGCGCCAAAATGTTGGGGTATAAAAGCTATCTTTTTAACACGTATTTATCCTACATTAATTATCAATCTAGGAACGAATTTTTACTCTGTCTGAGGCTGCAATTCAAGCTAAGAGTAATGCTTTGTAAGATGTAGCATAGTGTTCTAAATACAAGAGTAAACGGATGCTTGGAAAATAAATCTAATTACAATAACATGAACTCAAATGCTCTAAAATCCAACTATTCCCTTAGCAAACATTAATGAAGGATACAGTAACAATAACTCATTCCTCTAGAAATTAATGTAATTGAAATCAAACTAGAACAAGACAATCAATCTGGGAACTTGGAGGCAATAACCAGTGTTCTCTACAGTCGAAAATCCTGATTTAAAGCAATTGAAGGGAAATAGAAATCAAACTGAAGCTGCTATTGAAGTAAACTAGGAAAACTCTTTAAAAGAAAACTCTTTGCAATCTCTAACCTAATGAACTGGAAATGAACAATGTGCTGGAATTGAACAACAATGTAAATAAGTAGCAAACTGTAACTTAGAATAATCGAACAACAAATACTAACTAATGAATCTGAACAACAGATCTTAACTTAATGGAATCGAATAGGAAATTCTATTAAACGCCAAACCCTGTCGACAACAAACGTTGTGAAGTAGTAATTCGAAATGAACAACAATCCAATGGAACAACAATCAATTGGAACAGAACATCTAATGTTGAATAGCAAAGCTCTATAAGGTATGGAAAGATAAATAATACAGGAATTAAGGTCCTTGTCAAAACGGAATAGTAATGCAATTCATTAACATAAAGAAATCAATCAATAATTCAACAACAAACTAATTAACTTGCAAATGTAATAAAAACAATCACAAACTATCACACAAAAATAAGTAAAAGATAGAGATACAAACATCAGATTGATCCACTAGGGTCGGGCCCTTAGCACCAGTGAAACACTGCTGGGCTACTGCAAAGCTTGAGAAATGGAATGAAAACGTGTCTTTGTATTAATCAAACATAAAAAGTGTTTCAGTGATCGCTCTCTGATTATGAGACTTAATAAGGAAATACAGAGTTATACAGAGAATTCTTAATCAAATGATTCGACTTCCTCCAATCCCTAAAGGCATTTCCTTTTATAACAGTTTCGATGGATAAGACAAGGAACAATATAAGACTGAACAACGGATTCGCTCCTTTTCTCTCTTTAGCTAGCACTTGATCTTCTTGGACTGTAGTCGTGCTATTCCCTGTCTTCTTTTAGCAATGCATTCAGATTTCCTTCTCTTTGACTGGATACGGTCTATCACTGGAGGAACAATGGTTACTCTTGCTTTAGCCTTGCCTTTTGAATAGTTGTTTACTCTGTTTGTTTCCTGTTTTTGCAATAAAAGGCAATTTTTAGTGACTTTTCACAATAAACACAAGTCTTTGCAATTCTATCATAATTCTACAATAAATCACCTTTCTAGAATAAAAAGAGTTATGTTTAAAGAAAAAATATGAGAAAATACATGGTGAATTCATACCTTTTTCAACGCTCAACAGGTTACAGGTAGTAAAATCAATTCCCCACTTAGTGAATATACCGACAATGATAACAAGAAAGAGTAGAGTTGTTTGAGCGCGCATCTTCTGAGTATAAACTTGGCAAGGATGACATTTTTTGACCACCTCAAAAAAATCTTTGAAAATTGAGGGTCAAAATATCTGGCATGAAAAATCTATTATGTTGTAGCAAGCCTAGATACATGACCACCACAAGCTCCACTGTGGCAATCATTCAGCACAACCTCGACTTCTTTGAGAGTTAAGCAATGTCTAAGGATCGAATCGAACCCATGACGATACAGAGTGTCACCGATGATAAGATAAATTTTTTCCAAGTGACGCAATTTTCTATGCTCATCCTTCAAAAAAGGGAGGGGAAAATTCAAAGTATATAGATAAACAATAATATCTCCATACCAAGGATCTTGTGAAGGAATGAGTAAAATATGTTCATCAGGGAACGACTCCTCATAAATAATCTCTTCTCCACAAGGAAACTGAGAGATCAACTCCGCAAATAAAAATGATTTTTTGGATTTGGTAGACATGTATTCGATATTGAATTCTTTAGAATGAAAATCCATCTATTGTATTTTTCCCCAATCACTCGCCTACTGGGAACAAATTGAAATGGATTAACAGTTGCCAAAACATAAGTTTTTTGAAGGAGAATGTAATGCCTAAGTCATTGGACAACATGGATGACTACCAACGCTAACTTCTCAATGGGAGAATATTTCAATTCAGGACCTACCAAGCCTTGGCTTAGATAATAAATAACATGCTCATAAATATCATCATCCTCCTGAACCAGAACCATACCTATAATATATTCTTCCGTGACGAGAAACAAAAGGAAGTCTCTGCTATAATTAGGTGGACTCAATAAAAGGAGTAGAGGTCCATGCCTTTTTCAAAGCATCAAACGAGAATTGAGAAAAGTCATCCCATAGGAATGAAATTCCATTCTTCAACAATCTCATAAACCCTTTTGTAATCTCAACATAGTTAACGATGAATCTCCTCAAGAAATTGGATTTTCCTTGAAGATTTTGAAGTTGAAAAATAGGAGACGAGGGAGGCAATGCAAGTATTGCCTCAACCTTGAAGGGATCTACTTGAATCCCTTTAGTAGACACTATGAATCCCAAAAAATAACCATATGTTATGGAGAAAACACACTTGTTCAGATTCAACCAGATTTTTTGATGATGCCATCTTTCTAAAATTTGTCGAAGATGAGAAGGATGATCGATTCTCTTTTGAGAACGAGCAGCTAAATCATCCAAATAATATTCGATGATATGCTTTATATCATGGAAATTATAAGACAATGCCCATTGGAAAGTAACTCCATCATTTTTAAGACCAAAATATATCTTCTTGTATGCAAACATACCCAGGGGAAAATAAAAGCAGTCTTGTGTTGATCATTAGGACAGATGGTGATCTGATTATATCCTGAGAAATTGTCCATGAAGGATAAAATCTCATTCCTTACACACTCATCAATAATATAATCAATAAAGGGTGTGCGGTAATTATCTTTTTAACATGCCTTATTCACATCTCTGAAGTCAATGTAGACACTGATCATTCCTTGTTTCTTGTCAACACGTACTGGATTCGAAACCCACTCAGTCAAAGGAATGGGGTATAGTAAACCCCCCTTAAGTATCTTCTCAACCTTAGACTTGATAGCTGTGGCTTTCCTAGGGTTGACTCGATGAATGTTCTATCGTATAGGCTTATCATTCTCATAAGTCTTGATCTCATGCTGGAAAATAGATGGATCAATTCCAGTCATTTCTTCATAAGAACAAGTGAACACATCACGAAAATCTTTAAAGAGATCAATATAAATATGAATCTCTTTAGGGGAACATTCAGCTCCGCTGAAAACATTCTCTATAAAATTAGGATTCCTGGAAATGTTCACCTGGATCATCTCTAAAATGACAACCATGTTCCCTTCAACAAAAATATGTGTTGGAGCCAAAGGGTTCAGGATCAGGCGAACATGACCAGTAGACACAGGGCTAGACAATATTAACTCAACCTCTTGGAAATCAGGTAGAAAATATTACTGATGATGCAAATCATCCTATGGTATTTCCACACCATTCATTGCCTCAATGATTTCCTCCTTAGATGGTAAAACAATATCGAGGCAGTCCTGAGAAAAAGATGAATTAAGTGTCCAAGCCAGAGCCACATCTCCATCAAAATCCTCCTGTGAAAGAGAAACTCGATCGGAATCTGCAGAGTCAACAATAGACTGATAAGTAATATCTGCTACAGATATAGGGAACACCATTCCACTCAATTGACCTTCTTCTAATGTGGTGGTAGGAGAAGGTAAGGTCCAAGGTTCTGAAAAATAATGAGTTCGGAAGAAGTCTCTTTGAGTATGAGCCCTGGAGAATGAAATAGCATTGATATGAACAGAAGGAGGCGCAAGATCAAAAGTACCCATCAATGAGTTATACATTATGACTACTAGATTCTCCACAGGTTGCTTGGAATCATTCACCAAGGGAACAGTAGAGTCAGAAGATGCATTAGGATCTATCGGAGAATAGTCCATCTAATCAACAGTGACAATCTTCCCTTCATGGGGAAAACACAGAATGTGAAATAATGATGAAGCAATGGCATTCATCTCATAAATCCAATTCCACCCCAATAGAAGGTTGTAGTCCAAATTGGCATCGACTATCTCGACTTCAATATTGACAACTTTACCCCCAACATAGATGGGAAAAGCCGGAACAATTCCATGTGCCCTATGAGAATGACCATTAAATGCTGTGAGGAGAGTAGGTGAAGGAACGACTTGAGGAGATCCAATGGATTTCCAAAATGAGATAGACATGACACATGTGGAAGCACCCTCATCCAATATCGTTCGGAAAATATTGATTCTCCGATACGTAGATTTGATCTAAAATGTCATGTGATGAGGAAGTCTCTTCTTAAGATTTGACATATCGAATGTGATCACAAGAGAGTTCTTTGGATCTATCTCCTTGATTACAGTGAGCGGCACACTCCTTTGTGTTGGGAACAACTTGAGTAACTCCAACACAGACATAGCACAAGTAATCTGAGCCATATATTCTACAATGGAGTAGTTCTGGGCTGCCTTGGCATTATGGTTGATTGTCAAATGTTTAGCACAACCTTTCGGCATGCAAGGTATAGGCTCAACTAAAGGCCTCTCAATATGGAGTGAATCGGAAGTATCAGAGAGCTCTTAGCCTTTGAAGAATCAAATTCACCATAATCACGTGATCTCATAGCAACATCAACATGATCACTCACCATATATACATTTGAAGATTTTTCCTTTCTTGCTTGCCGCCTGTGGGAGTTCTAATATTTGCATTCGTGCCAACAAGAATTTGCTGTCATTGGGGAAAAGGGTTAGTCAAGACAACCTGGGAACTAGAGGAACCCTGCTGAGCTAACAAGCATTTAGAATCCTAAATCTCAGGGAAGATATGAGTGAGATGGTCTCTAGTGCATAACTTGCATGAAAAATTGATTTTCTTCTTCGACTCTCCCTTACCCTCTCCAACATTATCGTTGTATTTGTTCACATTACCCTTCCCATCCTTATCTTTCTTCTTGTTATTCCATCCCTTATTCTTCCCATAATATTTTTTATTTCCTTTGGGTTTATAATATTTAACAAAACTAATCATTAAGGGTTGGGAAGGAGTAGACACCGACGCCGTAGCCTAAATAGGAGAATATTGTAGAGACAAATGCTACAATTGATTCAAAAGGTTATTCGTGCTATTATCGATCGAACTGAGAAGCCCATAAGCATGAGGACCTGGATTTGGTTTGGATAAATATATTTTGGAATGAGGAGCATCAGGAAAGATCTTATTAAGTATCCCAGACTGAGATTATATCAGTTCCAACTACTAGACTGTAAAGATAGCCTGCTCCTCAATGAATACCCCAGAAAGAGATATATCCTTCAATATTTCTGGCTGTAAATATTTGAGGAACCATTCGAGAAGAAATTCATTGGGAATATAGGCTTTAATGAGCCTCTTCCTTCTCCTCCATTCCAAAATATGATCAGAAACGTGCGTTGCCTTATCTTGTTAGAAATTGGCCAGGAGATTAGACCCTACATCATAACAAATGAGAAACTGAAAATGGTTCCAAAGCATGGTAGGAAACTCACCAAATGAAGCAAAAGTTCCCCCAGTAAGTTGAATGTACCATTTAGTAGCATTTCCAATTAGGGTGTGTTGAAATAACCTTAGCCTAATTGAATCCTCAATGAGGGAGTTCAATGAACACCATAAATGGAAAGTGGTAACATGGTCAGCTGGATCCTCACCAATATTCCCTTCAAATTTCGAAATATCTAATGGAATTTTATTAGGGACTGGAAGCCAACCCGGCTTGTATCCAATAGCATAATTACTAAAATTTGATAGATCTGGAAAATTTAGGGTTGCCAAGAATGGTTAGAGTAGAGGACACTGAGAATTCCATCCACCAATGAAATGATTCCCAAAATTTTGAAAAGAATAACCTAGATTTGTTGAGGCACTAGGTTGCCATGGATTGTTCGTAGAAAAAATTGAACCATAACAAAAGCCTTGTGGCCCGGAAGAATTAGGAGTAGGACCCCCTCCCACTGTAAGGTTACCGTAAACAGGGATATTTCCCTCAATCAAAGTATTAAATGAAGATGAAACCCTTTGGTAAGTGTTCCATGCATTAACGAATGGAGATAAACCCTGAGAACCACCTACAAATGAGAAAGGAACATTCCCCTTCTGACCATACATAAGATGATTCCAAGTTCCCAACCCAGTGAAAGAAGGGTTCCAAACTTGGAAAGCATTAGAGCTTTCACCTCCTAGAAATTTATTAAAACCTTCACCTTGAGCGGAGAAAGGAAAATAACCTAAGGAAGGGTTTGAATGAGCGAAATGACCAATTTCGAAGGGGAAACCCTGAGAATAAGCTGACCCAATAGCCATAGAAGACATGGGTGTGGAGACAGTGGATGCAGAAGTGAGAAAAACTAAAGGAATTTCACTAGAAGGCATCGCAAATGAAAAGGGACCAGTATGGGAAGAAAAAGCTTGGGTGCCTCCACTTGTAGACGGAATGGATGTATAGTGAAAAATTGTAGTACTGGGAGTGATGGTCGAAATAGAAATGGTACATCCTCGTTCTGCTGAAAGAGGAGTATGCACACTAGAAGTACTCATAGTTTAAGTTGTGTTCCCAGCTGTGGGCATTGAAAGAAAAGAAGGAAAAATATGAGGTCTATTCGATCTGTGAGACAGAGGCTCAAAGTACAATAGAACGTCTAGAAAACTAGTAGGAAGAGAGGAAGGAGTAACAGGAGGTTCAAGAATTTATGAAACCTCAAATTATTTTTCCGGAAAAAGGACCTAAGAAATGAATGAAGTATTCATCTCTAAATCACAACTAGCACTAGGACTACCCTAAAAAATAATAGCCCCAAGTAGAGGATCAATATTTGATGCATTTTCAACTACTGGTTGGAAAACACCAGCATAATTTCTCCAAAGCCCTCTTGAAGAAGTCTTGGCACTCACAGGAGAAAGCCCACGAAGCCTCCTCTATCGATGAATAAATTGGTCAGCCACTTTTAATAATCATGAGATTTTATATAGACTCAAAAAAAATACAAAGTTATGGAAATCTATGAGCAAAGAGGAATATCTACAAAAATATCCCTAAGATTCAACAATCAAGCAGTTCTAAAGTATTTCTGCTCCAGGTTATTAGGAACAGACACCAAAATACAATAAAGTGAAAAATAAGGACATTCCAAGAATAGTTTGGGATAATTACACCCCAGGCCTACTAGCAAGGGTAACATAAAAAATTACATTGGCCTCCTAACAAAATCCTTTACTAGTGCAACTACCCAAGCTTCGCAAGGGCACCATCCAGAAGTAATAATGAGAGTGATGGAACGTTTTCCTCTTGTACCATGGGTATTGCCCCCCATAGCCACAAACTCATTTTTCTAGAATGTTAGAAAAACCAAGAACCTCAGAAAGAAGTCCTAGTACAAAAGCCAAAATTGAAACTTTACCAAGCAAGGAAAACCATAGGTTGACTAGGTTTCCAAGCAAGAAAGAGAGAAATTGATACACATCAGACAGAAAAACTATCCAGACACATCAAAGGTACTACAGCAGTGGCCAAGAAAAGGAAAAAATACATTACAGGACTCCAAAAACCAAATTTTCATTTGAAACTGACCATATGTAGATTGGCAGTGTACAACCAGCGTGCATATGCTACTGTGTCTAATGAAACTCGTGTATACATGTGTTGAATTTTTGGACCAAAATGAGTATATACGCGACAGTGAGCACTACAATTTGCATATAAAATAGGTAGCAAAGAAAAAATAAAAAATCCAAGCCTGATCCAGAAAATCGGGAATTTTTCTTGGATGGATAAAGAACCAATAAGATTGGGAAAGTGATCAGATTAATTAGGGAACCCAAATCTAGAGAAAGAAATCCAAACTAAGAATTACACGGATTTAATCCCCAGTGGAGTCGGCAATTCTGTTACAGGTGAAACTACCCTAAGGTCTGGGTTGAGGGACCAAACAGAATGGAAGGCATACAACAACAAGAAGGAATCAAACTGAAGGTCCTAATGCTTAAACTAGTAAACTTGGGAGAGATGACCTTACCCATATGTCCTACGTTTGAGGTTGTTCCTGTAGGGTTCAAACCATCTGCTTCTCAACGTGATTCAAGACCTGAAACTCACTCCAGAAAAAACACATATACTAGTCGTACATCATATATATCCTAAATGTGAGTGGTTAGATTATATAAGCTTATAGAAAATAACATGAAATTAGCAATTATTAGATCATTAATATGTATAAAAGCATAAAATTTCATGACATCAGGAACACGACATAGCTTCTTTATTGATGTATGTAAAATATGTGGAGAAATATCACCTGAAATTGGCTACAACGCCTCCAAGAAAAACTATCCTCCGGATCTATCCAGCCCAAGCCTCAACAATCTTCTTCCATAAAGGTACACAAGGATGTCAGATAAAGGAGGTGAACATCTCAGAGAAGGAAAAAAAGGTTTCTTGAACCTGGGAAGTGTAGGAGGCATAGGGATAATCAGACTTGATCTCCGCTAAATAGGTTATAGTATCAATACCTATCCCTCTCCTCCCTTAGGCCTTCCCAATGAGGTGTATTTATACTTCCTCAGAAAACAAATTTCAGTTTGGAAACAGTTTGGCCACGAGATATTGTAGGTGGGATTTCGGTGTAACCCGTAAACCCCACCCAAATAATAGGGAGTTTTATGTTTTTTTTTTAAATTTTAAATTGTATACGCGGGTCATATATGAGTGGATCCACAAATACACGCATTTTTTACAGGGAAAAGTCACATACAGAAATAAAAATATCATTTTTTAAGAAAATGAACAAGTCTGAATGGAAAGGGCTTCCCAAGGCCAATACATAAATCATAAAATATATAGAGGTGATAAATGATGTTATAACATTACTTTGGAAAAAATATTAAGAGCTAGACTTTACTGGCCTACTTTTTTTTCTAATGTTAGAAAAGAAGAAGCAACATGTTGTAAATGTCAGCTGTTTGAGAGTACGCGAAAGTTAGTGTCTTTGCCTCTGAAACCAATCTCTGTAGAGGCACCTTTTCATAAATGGGGCCTTGAATTCATAGGTGAAATTATTCCAACAACATCAGCACAACACAGATGGATTTTAATAGAAGTAGATTACTTTACAAAATGGATTGAAGCACTCCCAAGCAGACAAGGTAATGACCTTGTGGTTATTCAATTTCTAGAAAACATTCTTTCTAGGTTTGGTTCTCCAAAAATAATTATTACTGATAATGAAAATTGTTTTAAATCCAAGAGAATAGTAAAATTATGTGAAGAATATCATATCAAGCTTAGCCACTCCACAACCTATTACCCTCAAGGAAATGGACTGGTTGAATGCTCAAATAAAATTATACTTAGGATTATTAAAAATTTGTTAGAAGACAATAAGAAGGCTTGGTATACAAACTCAAGTTTTCCTTATGGGTAGATAAAGTAAGTACTAAGAGGTCAATCAATACTACTTTCCAGTTAGTATATGGTGTTGACACGACATTTCCTGTTTCAATTGGAATTCCTGTTATGAAATATTTACAGGAATTAGGAGAAGAACCTAATCATCTATAGAGGAGGATAAATCAATTGATTGTGGTACAAAAAGATAGAGAGAAAATCTATGAAAAAACTCAAGAAGTTCAAGATCAAATTAAGAAAGTTTTTGAAAAAAGACAAAAGATGCTGACTTCAAATGTCAAGACTTAGTTTTGAAATGGGATGCTCGAATTGAGTATAAGGGCAAGCATGGGAAGTTTGAAAATTTTTGGAAAGGGCCATACAAAATTGCATATTTATGTGGTAAGAAAAAATTCATCCTAGAATATTTTCAAGGATGATTATTACCTGGAGGTACAATCAATGGACATTTCCTAAAACATTAGATCTCATAAACAAAGAATGATTTTCATATTTCATCGTACATATCCATATATTTTTGAAAAATGTTTTGCAGGTGTCGATGAGTATTTTAAGGAACTTGAAGCCCGAAGATAAGGCCCTAAGGTTCTAATGATATTCATCAAAGAATAAAGTTGTCTTAAAGTAAGTTATATCTTACAAGTACAGAGTTTGTAAAATAAGATTTTTAAAAATATGAAGTTTATTTCCGAGTCAGTAAAATTTTTTTTTTGAGCTCGTATTTGTAATGGATGAGGCAAATGGTCTATGTGGTTCTTGCTTCCATCATTGATCGAAAACATCCCCGTGAAGCCAACTATTATCACAACAAAATTTGTTTTAAAAGTTTTTTTAATAAAATGTGGACAGTTTCAGTGTCATCATTTTAGATGTAATAAACATGGAAATTATTGATAGTGGGGCTATCAACTTTTTAGTAATCTGATAAAGTCTTCTAAAGAAATTTGTTGACAATGGGCTCATCAACGTTTTCGATATAGTTGACAGACCAACTATGAGTGCCAAATATATATATATATATATATATATATATATATATATAGTGATATCATTAGAACGTGTCTTGGCCACCCTGAGGAAATGGTTATTGTAATTATTACCAAGTACAATGAATTCTCGTTGTGTAATTGTAATCACGACTCTGTAATTATTTGCCTACATAGTGTAATATTCCATCGTGTATGTTAAATATTTTCACCACGGTGGTTGTTGGGCACTAAGACGACTCCTAAAAATCAATCTTGATCATATCTCATATATTTTATCAACCAAGAATTCGTCTTTTATTTCAAGGCTATTGCCAAATTACATACAAGAATAAAGTCTTAGACTGTGGCGAAGTGCGCAATAAATATTACTTGAATCATTATCCTAATTCAACCGTTGTAGAAATAAATGATAACAACAAACAATTACTCTTTAAATTAAACTTCTAATGAAATAAACTATTCTAACTCATCATTTGTTTTGATCTATTTCTCGGGAAATCATATGCATAAGGAAAAACTATTAATCACATGAAAGCTCAAAAATCTATACTTCTAAAAAGTAACTTCGCATATCCACACATTCACACTTTTCATCTATGTAACACAATCCAATCGATAACTTTGGAAAAAACTTAACAAAATTCAATATACATGACTCAATCAATCACTTACTATAAAATAAAAGGCAAGTAAAAAGTAATATAACTAATGCAAATCATGGAAAAGTAATCTGACTATCAATGATACATAATAGATAGTTAAACCTCCGGTGACTAGGCCCACGGTCTCCAAAAGTACTGCCTATATAAACTCAATCTAGAGGACAAAAGTAAAATCTCGTGCAACTTCATTAACTCAAAATGATTTACAGAATAACCTCAAAAAAGGTTCAACTCAGATCTCTCTATATAATATAAAGTTAAAGTGAAATAATAAATTTGAACATGAACAATGAATCAACAACATTTGTCTTTCACTTTGTTGTCTTATATATTAAATTTGAAAATTGAATATAGAGCTATCCTGAGAATCGGAAAATTCTCGAGATTGCTCCTTCAACCATAAATCTTCGTATAGTAACAGTCAGTTTCCTATTGCCTTCATTTTCCAACCACACTCAGACATCGAGCTGTAACTTTCTATAAATACGACGTTGGCTCAATCGGTATCTCGCTTGAATATCTTGAGGAACAATAATCGTTCATTTAGGCTGATCTGCCTAATGATTTACCTGAATTACAACCTTTTTGAAATGAGAAAAGCTCACATTAACTATATTATTTTCAACTTACTTTTACCATAATTTTCTCTTGAATTATTACGAGTTAAGGATAAGTTTGCCTAGAAACATAACAATTATCAAGGAAATAAGGAGGGGAATTAAACCTTTACTGTTGCCCAATATCACCCCACAGCTTACCTAATTGTTCATGCAAAAATATGATTCACATGTAGCAAAGTTAAAGAGTAGGATGGGTAATATTGTTCACCATATGTCCGAAATATGTTTTTGCTCGTAAGAACCTTGAAGGCCTCACTTTCTCCAACTTTTGGGAGTTCATACTTGGGATTATTCCCACCTTGGGGATAATATATAATAGGACATATGTATCAGCATCCAATCCAAGTGGGTCCTTTAGACAGAACCATATGATTATACTGCTGTATACAATTAGCTACTGCTTGGAATTTTCTGTACCCAAAAGGCTGTCAGTTAATAAAATCCATACTTCCTCTCCTGATCTCTCCGAACCAAACCGGGTATGTGGAAGGAAGGAAAATCTTGGACAACATTATCCTCTTGCAGGAAGTTATTCACTCCCTCAAAGCTTAGAGAAAATTGGGCATGCTGATGTAGATGGATATGTCCAAAGATTTTGACAAAATCAGTTGGGAATACATGAAAGAGGTCTTAGCAGCTTTTGGCTTCCACAAGCATTGCATAAAATGGATCATGGAAATGTTTTCAGGTGAAATCTTATCTATATTCTTAAATTTCTCCCCTTCACAAACATTTTTCCCTTCGAGGGGCATCTGACAAGGTGATCACATCTCCCCTTTCCTTTTTGTTATCATGGCTGAGGTTCTATGAAGATCTATCTTGACAGCTACCTCCAGAATGGACCTCGATGGCCTCAAATTGTATGACTCTATCCCCCCCTCTATTCACCAACAATTGTTAGTCGACACCATCCTAATGGGTACCCCTACCCTCAAAGAAGCCATTTCCTTCAAAGCCATTCTTGCTGAGTCTCTAAAGCTTGTGGGACCTCCATCAATGTGGAGAAATCGAAATTGTTTTTCCGCAACCACCCCCCGCATCCATCCAGAGAAACATTGCCAGAATCATGAATTTCGGATTTGAAATTTTCCCTTAAAATATCTAGGTGTCCCTCTCACTGACAAGCCCTTCGCTAGATCCAATTCGGAAGATCTCACCTCCAAAATGGAAAAAATATTATCCAACTAGACATTTTGCGCTCTAAATTTTTCTAGTTTTCTGGTGCTGGTTAATTTTTTCCATCAAGCCATCCCCCACTACTTTTACTCTGCCCTTTCTACCCCCAAATACATCTTCTGCACCGTTATAAACATCCAACAGAACTTACTCTGGAGAGGCCAATAGAAAAAGAGGAAGTGGGCGCTTGTTTCCTACGAAAAATTATGTAAACCAAAAAGAGAAAGGAGTCTTGGCCTAAGAGATCCAAAAATTCTTGGAAAGGCACTGGGGGAAAATATTTGGTGGAACTAGATTACCAAGGCAAACTCCCCTTGGGAAATAATTTGGAAATAAAAATATGCCCCTTCCCATCATCAAGATCATCTGATAAGGATCAATTGTTCCATCAAGGGCTCTGCTATATGGAATCAAGCCTAGGACAATAAAGAAACTATCCATAACCAAATTTTCTGGTAAATTAGTAACGAGAATAAAACACTCTTTTGGGAATATGCTTGGCAAAAATTCCCAGAGATGAATCGAGAGAAGTTCAAACAACTACGAATAAACATGAAAAATAATGGTAAGACTAAGGTTAGTCACTACTGCAAGCCAAACAATGGTGAAGACATTTGGAGGGAATGACTTGAAGAAGAAGTCTATGGAACAACCAAAACTACCCCTTGATTTGGCATGAGTTCTCAGATGAACTAAATGATAGAAAAATACAATATGAAACTGAGAGCACAAAATTAGATGGGGGAAGCACCCTGTGGGGCACCTCAACATAAAGGATGCCTACGATTACATAGCGCTCCATGACCTTAGCCAACCTAAGAAAAAATAGAAAAATCTTTACGAAAGAAAGCAGTGGCCATTAATTTCTCTATTTATATGGCTCATTATGCATAAGAAGATTATAACCTGGGACAATCTAAGAAATAAAGGTTTTACAGGTCCCTCCAGAAGCAACCTTTGTGAGGAAAGTGAGAAAACAACAGATCACCTGCTAAATGAGTGCCCCTTTGCTAACAACCTCTAGAATTGGGATTACCTTGTTTTCAATGCCTCCGATAGAGACTTTTCTTCCATCCTCAACACCATTGAGAACTAGAGATCCTCCTTTTATAATAACCCACTTATCAATAGAGCATGGAACCTTCTCCCGAGGATTACTTGCTGGAATATTTGGAAAGAGAGGAATGCGATAATCTTTAAGGACACTTACAAACCAAAAGAATTTTTCCTATCCTTCATCAGGAAAACTATCATGGAATATGTTGCCTCCTCTAAACTTGATTCTCCATCTCACCCTCCATCTCAAGTGGATATTCACATATTATCCCTCTTGGACATTCTACTCTCCCTCATACCCCTAGTCTCGCAGAATTTGAAAATGCAGGGGTCATAAAAATCATGGTCCCCTCGAGAGACTAGTATTATCAAGTTAAATTATAACGGGGTTGCGAAGGGTAACTTGGCAAAAGTGGGCTTCGGAGGAGCTTTCATAAATTCTCAAGGAAATATCACCTGGATTTATGCAGGGTATCTGGGAGCCACAACTAACAATGCAGTAGAGATCCAAACCCTGGAACATAGATTAGCAATTGCTAGAACCAAAAACTACGGGCCCCTAATGATCGAGGGCGATTCTAAGTTTTCTACTCAAGCCAACCAAAAATTACAACAGGGGGTGGAAGCGTCCAAGGTGTTAAAAAACTGGTTCCTGAACATAATCCTGCATAGGATAAAATTCCACATTGAAGGATCCATCTGCTTTAAGTTCCAAACGGTCATAAGAAAGGAAAATAGTTTGGCTGATAGGTTGGCCAACGAAGGAAGAAGGGTACCACAACATCTGCGTTCATTAGCCTGGGATAACTTGGAAGAGGGGAGATGTGTTATTAGTGTGTGATCATTAATGAAAAGGACAACTGAATCGATGATCCCAACAGACTTGAGATAACCAGTCAGAATCTCCCTCACAATTGTCGTCTCGACGGAGTCGTTATAAATCACATTGAACCAAACTAATAATCCTAATATTAGCTCTGCTACAAGCATTGGTGGTCATGTCGTGTCCCCTCCTGTGCGTCATATCTCCATCACCTCATCCCTGTCTAGATCTGAATTTTGCATCATGTCTCAGCACTCCCCACCTCATGTCGTCCCGCTCCCCTATGATCTCCATTCTATATTAAGACCCTCACCCTGCTCTCCTTCATCCTGCTTTATCCTGTTTTCATATTCCCCTTCTCCCCTTTGTCTTCCTACTTTCGTATCCAACCATCACCTATATGGCCCAAAGGAGAGGCTACAACCATTCCTTCAGCACGGAAGAGGTCATCGCCATGAAGCCTCTCAGTGGAACAATCTGAGTACACTACCCATAAACATGGTTGAATTTGTGGTGAGGTTTGTTGTTCTGTCTTATGCAGTAATTGTCAATCCAGATACCGAGGAGAGAATTTAAAACTTGGAAGTGTAGGTGAGGGTCCTAAGGCACAGAGTGACTATGGAGAGTGTTGACCAGGATTCGAATGGATCCCAGATCCAAGACTTACCCAAGAAAGGTAAAATATGTAATAGCAGAACCATCGAGCTTTTTTGGAAATTAAATACTATCCTCGGCTTAGCGATTCATGATCAGGCAGAGGTGACGAAGAATCTAGAAAATAAAATTTATATGCTTACGGACAACTTCGTTGTCTATGTTGAAGCAGTGCATGACTACAATTCTTTTATGAAGGATAACCATTGTTTCCCCATGCAGAAAAAGTGTTTCCATGCTGGTGAACCCTTGCCCAGTGTTAAGAAGGAAACAACCGATGCCTCCTCTAGTGGCCCCGTTGCACCATCCCCTCATGCTGGCAGCACTCACGAGATGCTTTTCAGCCTGGATGAAGACCCAACATAAGGATGAAGAATGGGACGTAGCCAACAGAGTGGTTTAATGTTCTATTTACTTGTTTTTGTTCTCTACACTATGTCTAATCTTGTCTCCAGGTTTATTGCTCAGTTTTATATGGGCTCCGGTGATGTAAATTTTGTTACAATTCTCCATTGATTTGATCATTGTAAAAACGAATTCTGAGAGGAAGAAAATACTTGTTTTTCTAACTCTGTTCTCGAGCATTTGGCTTGCACCTTACAATATTCATTGTAAAAACGGTTTTTATCTTAGAATATAATATATCTTATTTACAAAAAAGAAAACTATAAAAGACTAGAGTGAAAATCGACTAAATTGAACTGACTATGACATCTAGAAAACAATGATGGCACCTAGAAGATAGTGAGATTAATATCTCAACACCCTCTCTCAATCTCAAATGTTACAATTACTGGCACTTACAACGCCTAGTCTCTCTCTTTGAAATTCAAATACATTTTATCCCAAAGGCTTTGTGAAAATAATTTCAAGTTGGTCTTTTGAACCACAAAAAGTAAGTAATATGTCTCCATCATTGAAAAGACGACAGAAAAAAATTAAAATGTGTGTCAATGCGCTTGATTTTTTGTGAAAGACATGATTTTTTGATAAATAAATTGTAGAATTGTTATCATAGTGAATCGTAGGTGGCTCCTTCTAAACATTTGAAACATCTTTCAATAGTCTTTTGAGCCACACTACTTGACAAGTTGTTGAAGTGGAAATACATATTCCACCTCTCCTAAAGATATTGAAACTATTGATTATTTCTTGGATGTCAATGAAACTAGATTGGTTCCAAGAGGAAAAACATACCCTGAGGTGATTTTGTGATCATCTAAAATGGTTGCATAATGACTATCTGTATAACCTGAAATTCAGTTATCTTTAGAATGTGTGTAGAGAAAACCATAGTATAGGGTCCTTACAATATATCTTAAGATCCGTTCAGTGCAACCTTCCAATGAGAAATCTTTGGTGACTGCATAAACCTGGAGACAAAACTACCTGCAAACATGACATCAGGTCTAGCTGCAGTGAGATACAACATACTGCCAACTAGACTTTTATATAATGTGGAATCAACTAGTGATGCTACATATTATATGATCGGATCAATTCTTTGAGAAATTGGTGTATCAATGAATTTGCAATTTGTCATTCTAAACTTTTGGATGATGTCAGTCACATATTTTTGATAACGAACAAAAATTCCATTAGCATATTACTAAATTTCAATTCCTAAGAAATATTTCATGACCCCTAGATAATTCAAATCAAATTCTATTTGCATTGCTTCTTTGACATATTCTAACATCATATTATTTTCTGAAGAATATCATCAACGTAAACACACGTAATGAGAATTTTACCGTCATGATTTTTGGTATACAAAGTTGGCCAATGGCTACTTCCAAAAAAAAAACTTTTTATGAGATATACGTCGATGCGACTCTACCAAGCTCTTGGAGCCTTTTTCAAACCATACAAAGCTTTATTCAATCTGTATACCTTATTCTCCTATCCTAGAAATTCAAAACTGATAGGATTCTCTACATAAAATTATTCCTGCAATATACCATTTATGAAGGAAAATTTTATATCAAGTTGATAGAAATTCCATTTGTACTCAGCTTTTGTGGATAAAATATTTCATTGATCCGGATTTATGCAAGAACGCAACATAATACACATATAGCCATAGATACAGAGATGCAGTGGAAATAATGCTTCATTATATTATAATCAAATGACTAAAATAAAATAGCTAGGCCACTGGTAACGTATCTCTCAGAGGAGATGTGGCGGCTATAGGCCTCTGAACTGTGTTACAGAACTGAAAGTTGTTTACAGAAATAATGTAAATAAACAGCTAGGGTGCTGGTAGGCTTATCTCTGAGAAGAGATGTGGTGGCTACAGGCCTATGAACTGTGTTACAAAACAACTTACTGAAACATGCTTATAGAAATAATGGAAATGGACGAGCTAGGGCACTGGTAGCGTATCCCTGAGAAGAGATGTGATGGCTACCGGCCCATGAACTATATTATAATGAGGCTTGAAGGCCTATTTATTGTTGAGAAACAATGTAGAACCCAAAACATCCAAAAACCTAACCCTAGGAGATGAAGCGCCAAAACTGTGGGCCCCGTTTGGGTAAGTTGGTGGTTCAACTTCCTGGGGACGTAACTTTAGCATCTGATCTCCGTTTGACGCGATCAATAACTCGTTAGAAAGATCTATCCGAGGAATACAACTTTTGAGTGAGAAAAATTGGTTTACGACCCATGTTGCTCCCCATTTTCCAAAAAAGTGTCGTTTAGGGCCTCAAAATGGCTTCGGAAGTTCAAGACCTGAAAAACTGCTATAATTAGTAAGGTGTGCTGAAACTTAAAAATTGAAATAACTGATGGTGGGGGTTCAAATGGACTGAGTGGGTGGCCACCAATATCCACCTGGATTATTAATTTCCCAAAACGGCTCTGGGTGTGCAGGACCCGAAAACCTGCTAAAAATAGTAAGTCGTGTTGAAGCTGAAAAACTGAAAGAGTTGATGCTGCGGGTCCAAATGGAAAAGGTGGGTGGCGACCGATATCCACCTGGATCACTCCTCCCTCATTAGGAAAAAATGGTCTCCATTGCATTAAGTTCCTCCATGGGGGGGGGGGGGGGGGATTTTGCTGAACTTGGTATTAGATTTGTCCAAGATGTCGCAGACCTGTTGGCGGATGTGCTGGATGTAGATGTGTCATCAATGGGCAGCCATTGAAGGATCTGGTCAAATTTATCCATCATCGTGTTCCTTTGTTTCTCGAGGGCATCCGCGAGCAAGATTTTGATAGGATATCCTGCTCCCTCTTCTTTCTTGCCTTCCGCCATGGGGGGTTGTCGGGTTTGCAAGGTTGAACTCCTTATACCCTGGCCGCATTGGGGACATGAAAAGAAAAAAAGAGAAAGAGAAGACTGGTCTGATACCACTGATCCAGATTTATGCAGGAATGCCACAGAATACACATATAGTCATAGATACAAAGATGCAGCAGAAATAATGCTTCATTTTATTATAATTAAATGACTGAAATAAAATAGCTAGGGCACTGGTAGCGTATCTCTGAGAAGAGATGTGGCGGCTACAGGCCTTTGAACTGTGTTACAAAACTGAAAGTTGTTTACAGACAGAATGTAAATAAACAGCTAGGGCACTGGTAGGCTTATCTCTGAGAAGAGATGTGGCGGCTACAGGCCTATGAACTGTGTTACAAAACAACTGACTGAAACATGCTTATAGAAATAATGGAAATGGATGAGCTAGGGCACTGGTAGCGTATCCCTGAGAAGAGATGTGATGGCTACCAGCCCCTGAACTATCTTACAATGAGGCTCGAAGGCCTATTTATTGTTGAGAAACAATGTAGAACCGAAATGTCCAAAAACATAACCCTAGGAGATGAAGCGCCAAAACTGTGGGCCCCGTTTGGGTAAGTTGGTGGTTCAACTTCCCGGGGACGTAACTTTAGCATCCGATCTCCATTTGACGCGATCAATAGCTCATTAGAAAGATATATCCGAGGAATGCAAATTTTGAGTGAGAAACATGTTCTATGACCCATGTTGCTCCCTGTTTTCCCAAAAAGCATCGTTTATGGCCTCAAAATGGCTTCGGAAGTTCAAGACCCAAAAAAATGCTATAATTAGCAAGTTGTGCTGAAACTTACAAACTGAAATAACTGATGGTGGGGGTTCAAATGGACTCAGTGGGTGGCCACCAATATCCACTTGGATTATTAATTGCCCAAAACGGCTCCGGGTGTGCAGGACCCAAAAACCTGCTAAAAATAGTAAGTTGTGCTGAAGCTGAAAAATTGAAAGAATTGATGTTGCGGGTCCAAATGGAAAAGGTTGGTGGCCACCGATATCCACCTGGATCATTCATACAATGCCTAACCTTTCTACTAGAGCAAAGGTTTCACCATAGTCGACACCAAATTGTTGTGAGAATCCTTTGGTAACCAACTTTCCTTATGTTTCTCAATTTCTCCTTTTTCATTTTTCTTGATCTTATATATTCTTTTTACACCAATTTCGGTTTTTTCTCTTGGAAGATCAACTAATTCCCAAGTTTGTTTCTTCTCTATGGAAAAAATTTCTTTGTTCATTACATCTACCCAATGTTTTTCTTTAATTTTTTCTTCAAGGGTTGGCTGAGATGAATGTAATGAAAACATATTATGTTGATTAAAATAATTCTCTTGCTCATATATTTCTTTGATGCTTCTTGTTTACATATTCTCTTATGATGATGTTGAATCACTGGTGGATTTATTGCTATAAGAGGTACCATTTTTATAGTGGTATTACTCTTCTTCAAACTGCAATATTGGTAGCTATGGTGGATAAAGAGGCTAGTTTAAAGCTTCACCAATATGATCAGACCAAGATTTATCTTCAAAAAATTTAACATCTATGCTTAAAAAAAACTTATTGGTAACTGGATTGTAAAGTCTATAGGCCTTTGACTGCTCACTATAGCCAACAAAAATACATCTTTCACTCATATCGTCAAGATTCTTCCTTAGTTTCTGAGGAACATATGCAAATTCTACTGATCGAAAAATTATAAAGTGAGATACATTTACCTTTTTACCATCCCATGCTTGTTCAGGTACTATATCTTAAATGCTAGTTGTTGGAGATCTGCTAAGAGCATAGACTGCAGGAAAAATTTCTCTAACCCGATAATCATTTGACAATTTCTTCTCATGAAGAAACCATCTGGCCATATTCATGATTGTCTGGTTTTTCCTTTCTGCAACTCCGTTCTGTTGTGGAGTATATATTTTTGTGTTCTGGATGAAGATTCCTTGTTGTTGAAAAAATGTTTTAAATCATTGGACTTATATTCTCCTCCTTGATCAGATCTAAATACTTTCAAAGGCTCTCCACTCTGCTTTTCTACTTCTCCTTTAAACTCTTTAAATCTTCCTACTATAATAATCAACGACGTCAAAAAATAAAATAAAAACTACCACCAACCGATTGTGTATAGATTGGGCCACATAAATCTGTATGGACTACCTCTAAAGGCCCTTTTTCTCTAGAGGAAGATGTGGGAAAGTTGTCTCCTTTATGCTTTGATAGAACACAAATTTCACATTTACAATTTTTTTCATTCATAACAAGGAGACCAATGACCATAAATGTTTTTTAAGAATAATTAGACTCTTTAGGGGAATGTTCCCATAAATATAATGTCATAGTTGAGACTCATCTATTCTTGACAGATTCTGGGAAAAATATTGTGAGATATTTTGACTTCTAAGAGCCAATGGAAACATCCTATTCTTGCATTTTTTAACCTTTACTATCAGTCTTCTATTAGGTGGCTTTTCATAGATATAACATGTGTTCCCTTGGAATATTAAATCATAACCATGTTCCATCAATTTTACTACACTAATGAGGTTATGTTTTAGATGTGGAACATAATAAACATCAGGTATGTATTTATGTTGATTTTTTTTTGTAAGAAGGGATTGTACCTTTCCCTTCAGCTTTAATACAGGAAAAGTCTCCAAGAGTAATTTTAGATGTTATGGAAGCATCAATGCAAGAAATTATATTTTTGTTACCTATCATATTATTGTTGCAACCACTTTCCAACAACCAAAGGTCCTCACTGTGACTATTTTCAGAAAGATGGCAGGAAATAAACATGGTTTCAGAGGATTCGTCTTCATTGTTGAAGATATGGACACTACCTCTTTGTTGATATGGCTATTTCTTTCTACATTCATGTTCATAATGCCTAAATTTCTTGTAATAATAACAATGTACATTTGATTTTCTCCATGTTCTTCTTCTCCGTGTTTGGTTTATGAAGCATGGAATATTTTAGGGGCTAATATTCGTAGGTTGGATAAATTTCCATGTTTTTTCCACAAAAAATATTACCAATTTCCATTTTTTATATAAATGATTCGCCCAAATTGCACAATATAAAATGATTCTACCTTAATAATTGCCAACATTATATAGAATATATATATATAACTATTATAAATTTTAATAATGTTACAAATATATCAATAAAAGCTGTATATATTTTTTATTAGGGACTAGTAAGATTCACCAATGTTTTTAAACTTCAAGATAATTTTCCATTCTTAAAATTTTTCGTGTTGTGAATTTCTCCATTGCTCTGTTGCATGATGATGTTCTAATCTTCCTCTACATCAGCCTTTGCCTCCCTTGTTTCCACCTCTATATCCTCTTACTCTGCGTCTGCCAAGAGAGAGTTGTGCTTTGACAGCTTGTTACATGGAATCTTCTGCCAAGTTAAGTCGTGTTTCATGTTCCATAAGTGATTCAGTCAATTGTTCTACTGAGAAAGTTGTAAATATTTGGATTCAAAAATGGTTGTTACAACCATGTCATATTTCTTGGGAAGGCTTCGAATGACTTTTTAAACAATATTTTGATATTTAATCGTTTTACCAATCAGTTTGATCTGATTGACTATTCCCATGACTCTAGTCATGTAGTGGTCCAGATTCTCTATGTCAATGATCTTCAGGGTTTCAATCTGAGCTCTCAATGTCTGCAATTTAACAGTCTTCATTGCATCATTACCTTCATATGCAACTTTCAAAATATCCCAAGCTTCTTTTGATTTTATTTGTTGGTTATCTTTTTGAAGATAGAGTCATCGACTGAGTTTTATATCCAACATTTGGCTCAGTGCTCCTTCTTTATGAGTTATGCAGTGACATTACTATCATTATTGTTCATGGACGATAATTGTCCTTGGGTTGGCTCTACAAAACCATTTTTCAAGGTATCCCAACAATCTCGAGCTTGCAAAAATGTCTTCATTCTTAAAAACCAAAACTCGTAATATTTGCCAATAAAAATCAAGGTTTGTGGCAAAGCATTGAAAAAAGCCAATTTTTCAAATGCTTATTTGCAACCTTTTTTAATCTCCCTCTCAAAATAAAATAAAATAAAATAAAAATTAAATAAATACACTACCCTTTTGTTTTAATAAAATATAATAAAGTCTTTTTTCTAAAATAAAACCCTTGACTTTTTTATTTGATACAAAAATTTAAAAAAAAACTTAATTGAAACCCCCTTTTGTTCTTTTCAAATAAACGCCTTTTTAAAAGGAACTTCAAATTTTATTCTTCGTTGAGCCTTTGTAAAATAACCCGTGCTTCCAAATTATAATTGGTGGTCCCAAACTATAATTGGAATTTCATTTTACAAACTATGAAATTACGACGATACATCAATTCGAATCTATGATCCAAATTTGTTGTTGATCCCATGCTCCAATTTGAAATTCATTATCAAATTTTAGAATGTACCCAGATTGACTTATGCTCGTGCTCCAAGTTTACTTTTTCCAAGTACGTAGAAAATGATGACTTCGATGTGCATTCGTTGCATCACAATTTTATAAGTTGTCAACTATCAACAAAGTTAAATAGAGAGACCGAGTGTGTTGGTCACTTAAATTATTATTATATATTTTTAAATTGGCTCGCTTCTCCACCTTCTCCACAAGAAACCTCTTCATGACTTGGATTTCCAATATTCTAGGTTCGCTCGTCCTTTGTGTTCACGAGTTCAAACAACAAAGTGCTCTCTCTTGAGTCTTATGCGACTTGGGGATTCAATACCATGAAAAAGAATAAAAAGGAAAAAATAAACATAAAATGAACACAAATCTAGAATGAAGCACACAAATCTTCCCAATATTCAAAATTAGTTAAATAGAATTATATGGGAGACATTAACCATAAGTGACTCGAGTCAAACCGGATAAAATTGAACTAAAAACTAAATTGACTATAATACCTAACATATAATGAGATTAATATCTCAAAAATGTCATATTAAATTTGTATTAAATGAAAAGAAAAACATATTGGTATTTATTTAATTATTGATGAGAAGAAAGCATGTAAGTGAAATAGACCATTATATTGCATAATCTTACCAACGATGAAGGAAAAAGCCTTCCATATTCCAGTTTTGGACCTAAGAACTAGCATGCCTTTGAGATAAATAGAGCCATCGATGGAAATTAATCCCTGAGACTCCATGTTAAAACTTTGTTTGTGTTTCTTTTCAGCCATTGTTGACACACGGGCTTCACTCGATGAACCTCTAACATATCACGTGCGATCATAGCATATTAAACAATACCCTTAATTTGAGTACATATAGGAAAATTCATCTAAAAATCACATTATTTAACCCCCTACCAATATAAACCCAATACACTTTCCCAATTTAAAAATCCTCTACTTTCACTATATATTGTAGGTATCCATTTTTTCATTAACATTTTTATATCCCTTTATATTTTTTCATTAACATTTTTTATATCCCTTTATATTTTTTCATTAACTTTGAGCTCCATTTTTTATACCTTTCAATATAAAAACCCTTTACTCCCTATATATCTCCCAATATATTATGTCATTTTTTCCTTATTATATATCCCCCAATATGAACCCACGTGCTATAGTTTTTCTCCCGCAGTGAAGCCCATGTGTTTGTGGAATGCTTACACTAATGATCCCATAAGCATTCATGAGTGATGATTGCCAGAAATTTTGGAGAGTTTACTCCTAATAATAGTTTCTTTTGTTGTTGTGGAACATGTTCCACTCGCTATGTTCATCGCCACTCTAGGTTTACACTGAGTTGCCAATTACCACATTTTCTCTAGGGTTTGGGATATTGATAATTAAATATATCTCTCAATGAATTTTGTGTGCGAGACCAAATAAATAAATAAAATAAAAGAATAATGTAATATTATGACTTCTTGAAGCTCATTGAAAAAGTTTAGAGTTGTGGTTTTGGGTTCATGGTTTTGGACCCATGGTTTTCACAACATATGGTATTGTGCCAATAATATTTCTCTAGATTATTAGATAAGAGATTATATATATGTAATATTGGTTATACATTGTGTGTGGGGTGAGAAGGAAAGAATATTGGAGTTAAGCTAATGGTTGTAATTTTTATTTAATGGAAAAGTTACAGTTCTTTCCCCATGGGTTTCCCTACAGGCTTTTCCACATAAATATATTGTTCATTTTGGTTGTGTGAATTTACTTTATATTATTTTTCAGACAAGGGTTTTGAATTAACATGATTTTAAAGATCTATTGCATTATTTACGAATTAGATATTTATTTTATAATTCCACTACATTATACATAGATTTCATATTTATCTTACAAATATACTACACTTTTGCACATATATGCTATTTACATTTCTAAATAATTTGTTGGTTGTTTTAACAAGTAGCATTAGATTAGGGTTCTTGCTGGATATTTGGTTTGTGTAGGATTTATTTATAGGCCACTAGAATGGAATCAGTCATAAGTATTGAGAAACTTACTGGGGTGAATTTCACTATATGGAGGTAAAAAATGGAAGATATCTTAACATTGAAAGATCTACACCTGGCGATTGAGGGTAAATCAAGGAAACCATCAGGCATGAGAAATAAAGATTGGGAGAAGCTAGATCACAACGATATTTCCACTATTAGTCAATATCTGGTAGATACAATACATTTCCATATTTCTCAAGGAAAAATAATTGAATCTTTGTGGAAAAAACTTAATGACTTATATGAATGAGATACAAAAATCAACAAATTATTTTTAATGAAAATATTGTCTAATCTCAAAATGAAGGATGGGAGTCTAGTAGTTGAACATTTAAATCAGTTTCATATAATATTAAATCAACTCACTTCACTGAAAATTATATTTGATGATGATGTCGAGGCCTTGTTACTATTGATCTCAACGCCATATAGTTGGAAAAACGTGATTGTCACAATACGTAATGTGGCCCCAAAAGGTAAATTTTGTTTTGAAGATGTTTCTAATAGTTTATTAAAAGAAGAATGCACAAGAAATATATGAAGGAGGAAGCACCAAATATTGAGGCATTAACACTTGGTGACCGCAGTAGACCAGGAAAAATTTTAAGGATGGAAATTTATCTTAAAGTTTAGAAACCTTGGCGAATCCCACTAGTCTGTAATATGCATTCTGTAAATGTTTGGATATAATTTTGTAAAAATATTCAAATTTATAGTAATTTTATATAGTCTCTATATAAATTTTTGGCGAATCTTAGGGTAAAATAATTTCATACTATAAAATTTGGGAAAATCAGTTTTTGAAAAAAATGGAAATTAGCGAATCTTGTTTTTGGAAAAAGTATAGAAAATTAGCCCACCTGCGAATATTAGCCCCTAAAATTTTCCCTGCAGTAGACAACAACATAGAAGTAAATCAAAGCGTTCCATCTCTAGAGGTAGATAAAAGTCTAGTCAGGGAAGAATAACCTTCTAACATTGTGAAAAACTTGGCCATATCAAAAAATATTGCAAGATATTAAAAGCAGAGAATAATGAGAAAAAGACAACCAACCACAACAATAGTGAAGAAACTATTGTCGTTGCATCAGATGGTGAGGTATTAATTATTGTTTCTTATGAAGATGCATATATTTATACTTCTTGTCATGGTAGTGATTGGATTTTAGATTATGGAGACTCCTACCATGCTACCCCAAGGAAAGAAAGTTTTATTTCTTATAAATATCGAAATATGAGAAAGTTCCGCTTGGGTAATACAAGTCTTTGTAATATTAAAGGGGTAGGGGATGTGCTAATAAAGACAGAAGATGGATGTATCTTATTGCTTAAACAGGTCAAGTA
Source organism: Pinus albicaulis (assembly GCA_034641835.2). Classification (NCBI taxonomy): domain Eukaryota; kingdom Viridiplantae; phylum Streptophyta; class Pinopsida; order Pinales; family Pinaceae; genus Pinus; species Pinus albicaulis. Next base: position 101,756 of record JAXQQM020074145.1, read on the forward strand.
TGTACCATATATTGGAATGAATTTGATTTCAATTGGGAAGTTAGATGATGAAGGCTACATCACAATTTTTGGCAAAGGAGGTTGGAAAATTGTGAAGGGCTCACTAGTTGTTGCAAAAGGGAAGAAAATTGGTACTCTCTACACATTAAAGTCAAAACTACAAAATTATAATATTTTTTTTGTAAAGGAGGAGTTTACAAAAGTTTTATGGCACAAAAGTCTTGGACACATAACTGAGAGAGGACTGGAAATCCTTTCTAAGAAGAAACTTGTGCCTAGTATAAAAGGTACAAAAGTTAAATTTTAATACATAACTAAAGAGACCCCATATTTGAAATGGTTAGAATTTCCAAATGATAAATCATTGTAATAAATAAAATTTGTTACAAATCCGTTTCAATTAATACAATATGTTATAGTTTTTGTATATTCTTGATTTGGATCACATGCGAATTGAGATAATAATGCCCTTATTGTTATTATGGTGCCCATATAGTCCCCAGAGTGTTCTCATGTTTCCCCATAGTTGTGTATCTCAGATTTTGTATTGTTGAATGTATCTAGGGAAGCTACAATGAAGAATTTTTGGGACAAGCTAGGGACTTTGTACCAATCTAAGTCTCTGGTGAATAAATTGCTCCTACGGAAAAATTTCTATACCCCGAGAATGAAGGATGGAGACTTGGTGACAGAGCATCTGAACACCTTCAATACTGTGGTAAGTCAACTATCATATTTTGATATTAAAAATATCATATGAAGATAATTACATCAGTTTTTTGTGTTCTCTACTACATTCATGGGACAATCTGGTTATTGCAATAGGTAGCAATACAACTACCTTGAATTTTGATGAAATTGTCTCAACCTTGTTGTCGGAGGAAATGAGATGGAAAAATATGGAGGGCCAGAATGGAGATGCCTTATCTGTATGAGGAAGGTTCCAAAATAGAAACAAAAATAAGGTTTCAAGTGGGAGGTCTAAATCTCCAGGAAATTTTGTAAAGGTGTGCTGGAAATTCAGAAAGGAAGGGCACTACAAAAAGGACTGCACATCTAAAGCTCCTGAGAAAGGAAAGAAATATGATTATGCTCCTTCTATAGAGGCAAAAACCACCTTAGATGAAGGTGGGGATGTGTATTTGGCTTCTTCTTCAAATACACATGTAGATCATGAGGCATGGTTGAATGACTCAGGTGCATCCTTTCACTTCGCTCCCCATAGGGAGTGGTTCTGCGAGTATGAGAAGTATGATGGTAGTGATGTCTTCTTAGGGGATGATAGGAAGGCAAAAATCGTTAGACATGGGAAATTCAATTTGAATCTTCAAGGTGGAAGGATTAGAACACTTCTTGGTGTTCTGCATATTCCTGCATTGGCCAGAAATCTGATTTCTATAAGCAAGGATGATGATGTAGTTGTAAAAGCAGTGTTCGATAAAGATACCTGCAATATGGTTCAGGGATCACTGGTATTAATGTGGGGAGTTCGGATTGGAAATCTCTACAAGCTCCAGGGTATCACTGTTATTGATGGGTGCAATAGTTTTGTGGTTTATAAAAGTGGAGTGGAAAGCCTTGCGGTCTCTGGAGAAAAGACCATGTTATGGCATCAACGGCTTGGAAATATTGGAGAGAAGGGCCTTTTGATACTGCATGGTAATGTTATGGTAAAATGTAAGCCCAATTTCTCTCTAAATTTTGATTTTTGTGAACATTATGTATATGGGAAGCAGAGTCGGGTGACTTTTCCTTCTGGTGCTAAGAGGGCGAACAAGATATTAGAGCCTTTGCATAGTCATGTGTTTGGACCTATGTCGGTTCCATCACTGGGTAAGTATATGTATTATGTTTCATTCATATATGACTTCTCAAGGAATACATGGATATATTTCCTGAGGAAGAAATATGAAGTCTTTGACAAATTTAAACAATTTAAGGCTCTGGTGGAAAACCAGACAAAGAAGAAGATAAAGGTGTTGAGAAGAGATAATGGTCGAGACTTATGCAAAAAGGAATTTGAAGAGTTCTATAAGAAGTGTGGTATAGCATGGCATAAGACTACTCCATACACAGTTCAGTGAAATGGAGTTGCAGAAAGAATGAACAAAATGTTGATGGAAAAGGAAAGAAGCATGCTCAGTGGTACCGGGTTAGGATAGGAATTCTAAGCAGAGGCAGTGGAGACTGCATGTTACCTGGTTAACAGATCACCTTCATCAGCGTTTGAGGATAAGACTGCACATGAGGTATGGACTAGTAAGAAACCCTCTCTTTCAAATCTAAGGCTATTTGGATGTGATGGATATGTACATGTTCCAAAGGTGAAAAGGACCAAGTTGGATAATAACTCTGAAAGGTTCATCTTTATTGGGTATAAGAATGGTTTAAAAGGTTATAGGATTTGGAACCCAAAAACAAGGAAGGTTGTGTACAGCCAAGATGTAGTGTTTAGAGAGGTGGAAGATGTTGTTAAACATGAATTCCTACTAGAGGAACCTAAGAATATAGAGTTTGAGCTAAAGGGGGATGAGTCAGACTCTACATCAGAAGAATATTCAGAAGAGGAAGAGCCACAAACTTCAGCTGTAATAAGATCAGTTCAGGAAAGAAGGAAGCCAGAAAGGTATAGTCCATCTCCTTTCTATTCAATTTTTTCTTTAACTATCACTGATGATGATCCAAAAACTGCCAGGGAGGCAGTGGATTCAGAGGATGGAAAACTATGGAAGGATGCCATGGTTGATGAAATGGCATCCTTGCACAAAAATGAGGCATGTGATCTGGTGGAGTTTTTGGCTAGAAGGAATCCCATCGAGAGCAAACGGGTGTTTAAGAAGAAGATGAATTTAGAATGCAAGGTGGAGAAATAAATATCTCGGTTGGTAGCAAAAGGTTATTCGTAGGTGCTGGGAATGGATTTTGGTGATATTTTTTCTCCTGTTTCCAAGGTTACTTATATTATATTACTTTTATCTGTTGTTGTTGCATTTGATTTTGAGGTAGAACAGATGGATGTGAATACAACATTTCTTCATGGGGATCTAGAAGAGGAGATCTACATGAAGCAACCTGAAGGCTTTGCGGCGAAGGATAATAAAGAACTAGTATGCAGTTTAAAAAATTCTATGTATGGGTTAAAATAGTCACCAAGTATGTGGTATCGAAAATTTGATACCTATAGACGGGGAATTTGCTTCACTAGAAGCAAAAGGGATCACTTTGCGCATTTTAAATTAATTGGTGATCATCTTATTTATTTGGTCTTGTATGCGGATGATATGTTGCTGATTAGAAATGACAAAGAAATTATCCAAGATTTGAAGACCTAATTACTCTCCAAATTTGACTTGAAGGATATTTTTGTTGCAAAATATATTTTGGGCATGGAAATTAAGAGAGATTAGGCAAAGAGGAAGCTATGGTTGAACCGGAAGAAGTATGTCGAGAAAATATTGCAGAGGTTCAATATGCAGGATAGTAAACTAGTGAAGGTTCCTATTCTCGTAAGTGTAAAGCTATCTGCTAAACAATGTCCCAAGACATAAGAAGAAGAGGAGGATATGTCCCATGTTCCATATGCAAGTGAAGTGGGTAGCCTGATGTATGCATTGGTTTGTACTAGACTAGACATTTCACATGCAGTGGGAGTATTGAGCAGGTTTATGTCAAAACCAAGGAAGGAGCATTGGACAGTAGTGAAGCGGGTTTTCAGATATTTGTGTGGCACTAGTGATGATGGTTTGTGCTACCAGGGAAGACCAGGATTGGACAGAGTTTTGGACATCCGTGGTTTTGTTGATGTAGACTGGGCTAGAGATCTGGACCAAAGAATATCTACAGGTGGGTATGTGTTTAACCTATTTGGTGGTGTAGTCAGTTGGATGAGTAAAAGACCGTCTATAGTGGCTCTTTCAACTACAGAGGAAAAATACATGGCAGCCACTCTTGCAGGCAAGGAAGTAGTTTGGTTGTAGAGATTGTGTTCAAGTATGGGGTTGGTGCAACAAGCTATAAGGATAGACTGTGATAGCCACAGTGCAATCTTCTTGGCTAAGAACCCTGCCTATCATTCAAAGACAAAGCACATTGATGTTCAATATTACTTTGTGAGAGTTATGGTTGAGGATAAAAGGGTGTTGCTGGTAAATGTGGACACTTTAAAGGATGTTGCAAATACATTGAAAAAGTCTATGAGCACTCAGAAGTTCTCTTGGTGTATAGAAACAATCAGTGTTTCAGAGATGGACTAATTACTAAGCTCTCTTGTGCCCCCCTACGGAAAGAAAACAACAAGTGGGAGAATGTTGGGTATGTGTTATATTTTTTCCACGATTAGTCGCACGCAAGAGGGGGTGATAGCCCCTCTGTTCAGGGTACGGAGCAGTGCCTAGGGAGAATTTTTTTTTGACCATATTTTTCGGTGGGCAGACCCACACATGGTTTTGTGCATCAGTTTTCACATGGTTTTGGGACATGCTGGTTTTCGGCCCCTGGTATTTTGTAGATCCGGTAAAGGGATTTGCGGTTATGTTGTAATCCAGGGTTAATGTATTGGGGTTTATGAATGCTTTGGAATGTATATATATGTGTTGTAACACTAAAAGGAATATAATGAAAAATCAAGCTGGTAGTCCTGATTTAGGATCCAGGGGAAAATCTCTATGTATATCTGTTTTATGTTTTATTCTCTTGCTATTGTTTACTTTTTTTTTTCAAGATTCCTTTGAAGATAATTTTGTACAGGGTTAAAACATACAAATATATCACCTGAAATCAACCATGACTCCAAGAGAAACTGACCTCCAGATCCGTCCAGCCCAAGCCTCAACAATCTTCTTCCATAAAAGGTGCACAAGGATGTCATATAAAGGAGGTAAACATCTCAAAGAAGGAAACAAGGGTTTCTTGAATCTGGGAAGTGCAAGAGGCACAGGGATAATCATATTTGATCTTCGCTATAACATGCTATAATATCAATGCCTTTCTCTCTCCTCTCTTAGGCCTTCCCAATGTCGTGTATTTATACTTCCTCAAAACATTTTTTATAGTTGGGAAACAGTTTGGCCACAGGCTGGTGTAGGTGGGCTTCAGGTAAAACCCATAAACCCCGCCCAATTAATAGGGAGTTTATATATTTTTTAATATTTTAAATTTTATACACCGGTCGGATATGAGTGGACCCGCATCGGCACACATGTAAGACAGGGCAAATTCGCATATGGAATTCAATTTTTTTTTAAAGAAAATGACCAAGTCTGAATGGAAATGGCTGCCCAAGGCCAATAGATAGATCATCAACTATATAAAGGTGATAAATTATTCTATAACAGATGCCCCTTAATATATGAGGTGAGAAGTGGTACGTGATGGCTGAAATGTAATATGTGCATAAGAGATAATCTTGTGAGGACTTGAGAGGACTTCACCAGATTTCATCCTACCAAAAACTAGTGAAAGAAATCAGAAAGTAAGCTCATGTCTGAGGTGCGCATACCCATTCTTAGTGAAAGTAAAGCAAGTCTACATAACAAGTATGGAGTGGATCCAATATGTATACAAGTATAGCAGAAACTGTAAAGTACATAGTCAATCATCTAATCATTGCCCGGAAGTGTGTATCAAAGTAATATCAAAGTATCACATGTAGAAAAATGATCAATGATGTTGCAAAGATATCTGATAACTAAAGTCACAACTGAACCTCAAGTACTAAATCATAAGTGATAAAAAAAAATGGTATTGCATGCAACTCAGGTGCCAACATTTAAAATGATGCTATGATGAACTGCAACATATAAGGGTGGATGGTGTCACTGGCAGAAAATTGAAGGAGTTGTCAAAGTGAACCAAAGAATGCTGATACAAATATGAGGTCTTCAAGGATCACTATGGTAAAATTCTATACAATGGAAAAAAATGAGCTGAATTCGACCATATGAGAAATCGTTTGATTACCGATCATTGATGTATATTGTTAAAAAATGCAAGACAACAAACTGATAATGATGATGAGAGTCAAGGTACCCTAGCACAATATAACAAGTGCGAATGAATGAGTTGAAGCTGAACACTTGATAGAATCTACAATAATGATACACTAATGTATTCTTACTGTCGATAGGGAAGAAATATCCACTAATGGCTACAAACCCTAAGGTACTGACAAGAGGACTCTAGACCTTATTCCAAGAGAAATGTGTCGGATTCGATTGGAAAAGATCTGCTATAAGGAAGGCATTAAGGCATCCCACATTAATCCAGTGCCAGTATAGCCCATAGGCCAAAATTTGGAAAGAATCAGACGAATAAAACTGAAGTGACCGAATCCGAAGCATGTTTCCGGCATGAAAAAATGTAGCTAGCGCACGGGAGAAACCCTCTGAACCAACCAATAATGAAAGTTGACAAACAGGCGAGGAATACACCAAAAATGTCAAATGGAAACCAAGGTACTGCATGAATCCCAGGTGTGATAATAAAAGATGAATTCGAACACAGGGTAAACCACTCAGTCAAATACCCATGGTGTTGATAAAATACTAAGCACAAGGTGACCTATCAATAATGTAAATAGGGCTAGGGTGTGGCTCTAGGTTTACTCTCAGAGAATTTTTTTTAAAGTCGATAAGAGAAAAACCCGCTAGTAATAAGTCAATGGAGACCTTCTCAAACTAGCACGAGCAAAGGACCAAATAGCTGATGTGATAGAATAAGACTCAGACAGACCGCAGATGGATGACTAAAAAAATGAGTCAAGAGACACCGCAAAAAGGCCGAATCAGGTTAACTTCCCTTGAACAAAAGGACGACTCATTTTTACTATGGAAACATATGATAACTTTGTATAATTTTTTCATGCAGGAGGCATGAAAAAACCATCCATATGATTGGAAGAGATAACCAACTGGCGGAGTTTTGACCCGATAACAAGGTTATGGCTTCTCATAAGTCAAACTAAAGCCCATCCCAAAATGGATAAAAGAATTGGTGTTTTGTGCTTTGTTCAAGGGCGACACAACTGACTCTTAGCTACCATCAAATATGGAAGTAATGTCCCAATCCCACTCTTTTGAGATATTTAATTTTTTTGTCTTTTTTATATTCAAAGCCTAAAAAGGAATAAACTAATGCCAATAGTATAGTGGATAGAACAAGTGTCGATGAATATATGCTCTAGTTCCTGTGATAGGAACAATCCTATGCTCAATGCAACATGGAAAAAATGGTATATGAAACTCAAAGGAATGTTCCATTCACGGGCAAAAGGTGTTTATTTGCAGAGGCTAAGTGATTGGAAGGCAGACTTTGCAGAAAGACATGGTAAAAAATATGGCTTATACAGAAGTCTAAATGAAGCCGACTTAAGGCCAAGATATAAAAATGGTCAATATGAAATGTAGTAAAACAACTCAATAATAAAATGGGAGCCTCTAGGGTATAAATCCATAAATATAGCAAAGAAGAAGAAGAATTAAGCTTCGTGCATAAGTCATGGAGGGACTAAAGACGACTCCCGAGCCTACTCAATTTGCAGCATGTGCGATGTATGCTAGTGACGATCTAACTAAGAGGCCCATGTAAAGGATGGATCTAACATCATATCATGAGTTATAAGTCGGTGAGTTAAAATGGTCTAATAGTCATAACATGATGGGGTCGACCCTATGGAAAGATTTCAGTATGGGGGCTAGTATGCATAACTGCAATGGAAAGTGAATTACCTAAGCTATATTCCAGTTCTCAACACAATAACATCCATGATAGGTCAATGGTCATGGAATCGAAGAAGACATGGAATCATCTTGAAATCGTCAAATGGACCTAAAAACAACCTATCTCATCACTTACAAGCCAAAATGTCATAATTGCTTGGGAAAATTCAAAAAGTAAACTAAAAAATTTAAACAACTCGGTTTTGAATTTTTTTTGAATTTCGGGCATAAATAGGCCTTTTGGACTCACATTTGGTCATTTTTGCATTGAATAATTTGAGAAAGAGCTTTGTAGAAAAAAATCCCAAACTTCAAACCGGACCAATTCTCAGCTGAATCAGCTCAAATCTTCCAGGTAATCTTCTCAATCAGCTTAGTAATCAATTTAATTATCAATTAAATTTATTTTTGATGAATTTCACCGTAGGATTTAAGTGTTTTGAGAAACCCTTTGCGTATACAAAGGTTCATAATTTTGAACCTACGTCTAGATGTGACTGTGTAGGAAGGAACTCGTGTATGCATAGAGCGAAATTTTAAAATAAAAATATAATGGATTTTTTATGAATTGATTTAGGATGACCATTAGCTGAAGAGAGAGGGAGCATAGCACAATTGACTATGAGGTAATGGAGGACCAATTTTCCTTAGATATACTCCTAGGATGTGGTTTGTTCAAGTTTTTTAAGATGCCAAATATGAAAACGAACACCAAATTGCTTGAAATGCTCATCAATTATTGGGACCTAGAGGAGGACTGCTTCATGATGGATAAAATGTCTTTAAGGATCGAGATTGAAGGCATATATTACATAACTAGACTCTCTCGAAGGGGAGAAATAGTAAATTTACAAGGCAAGCCCACAAGGGCTGAATGTCAAGGATTACATTTGAATATATTGTGGCGAGGGTACTCAGAAGGTCGGAACACAGATCCCAATTAGAATGTGCAGGGGTTGCACATTAAAATAATTATTTTCACCATTTTTAATGTAGCTGGATCATCTTCATTGCACCAAGCCTCACGAGGGAACATGAGTTTGGTAGTAGAATGCCTTACTACAATATATGATTGGTGCACTGACTTGCTAACTATTTTGAAGAAACAGTTAACCTCCATCCAGAATAATAAAACTAAATATTTTGGTTATGGTATCATTTTATGCACATTATTCTTCGAGAGGATTCTAGGGCTTCGACCCAAAGTGATATCTACTATCAACAGCCCATGAGATCCACATATAGCACGATGGGCTAATCTGATGAAGAGGCTACGGGGTGGCGAAGTCCCTAGAACTACCTAGGATCAAGAAGAGTTCTTCCTGTGGTGGGGATAACAAGTGATCGTCGTGGAGGATTACCCCTATGCTAGCATGGAATTTAGGGGAGATGTTGATTTTCCCTTACCGCCTGGTGGAGCATGGGGAGTGATTGGTAAGATCGCATTTAAATGATTTTTTTATTATTTTATTTTTTGGGTTTTCAATAAAAATATGAAAATGAAAACATATTTTTGATAGGACAATTGACTTACAAGTTTATCGATCATGTTACAGATATTGGACCAGTCAGACCCGAGGGCTTCCCAAGGCATAAACATCGCAGAAGAGAGCTCGAGGATGCCGCAAGGGACCCTGGGAGAATTATCCATGCTATTTAGAGGAACTTGGAGCATTTAACCCACCATGTCCCTATAGATGCAGTAGAGGACCTCCCCGAGGTAGTTCAGAGACGTGTGGTCGGTGTACCACATGATTGGGTGTGGTTATTCCGTCAATTGGCTATAGCCATAGTGTTTTTTTGTGACACCTATCCATGGCAGGGCCCATAGGCATAGACTTTTAGGATGGTCGGATGACTGTAATAGTTTTTGATGATGGAAATGATTGGACATTAGCCATAATTTTTTCGGACATAATTGTCCATTTTTTGTATATTTTTGACCACAACTCTGATATATATATATACAATGATTTTATGATGTGATTGTCTCAGATATACAATAATGATTGATTTTTTTTTATATTTAATGAAATGAATGATTAATATTCAAATCAATTGCTTGATTAGCCAATGAATATGCAAACAAATTTTCTGAACATGGAATGTGAATGTATGTAAGATAATTAAATGATCTTTGCAACAAACACACTCTCAGAAACAAAAGATATAAAAATGGATCTCTAACATGATATATGCTATTCAACTATGAAACCACCAGTTGCGAATCAAAGTACTCTACTAATGAACTAATACCAAGAGACATTTCCTCCGAAAGTAGATTGATCACAACAATATATTCTGCTACATTATTCGAATCAGGACCAATACATATGCCCCTTGGGACCAACAACTGACTGGTTGGATAGTAGATTACCCAAGCCACGAAAGCAATATTCTAGGTATGTCGACTAACACCATAGGCAAAGACAGAATGACTTGTATTATCCACAAAAACCCACCAAAGAAGATAAAAAACATCAAGGTCACACCAGAATTGATAGATAGATATGCACAAAAAATACAATATATACAACCAAAACAAATTCTAGGCAACTGCCTAGGCATAATACTTCTTAAGATAGATCCCATTTCTGGGCTCCACCAGCTCGTTTCTGTCGAAGCCAAACAAAGCATAAGCTCCCTTATTAAGGACTATTTTGACAATGAAAGGGCCATACCACACGGATTTGAATTTCCTTGTCCCAAGGCATCCTTGTCCTGATCATAGACTAAATCAAGGTCACCTTCAGAGAAAACCCTAGGTTTGATAGCCTTATCATACTAAACCTTCAATATTTTATTATGGGCCTCATTAATCATAGCTACATCTTGGCGCTGCTCATAGAGACATTCTATATAGATAAGGAGTTATTCGAGACTTTAAGTGTGAGGAAGAATCTCAACAGCCAGCTTAAGGGAAGGAATCTGAAACTCAACATGAAAGATTGATTCCAAACCGTAAACTAGTTGGAAAGGAGTGAACCTAGTTACAATCTTAACTGACATCAAATATCCCCAAAGTGTAGGATATAGCATGACGCCAATTGGACCTAGCTTTATTGATTGTCCTTTGAAGGATAACCTTTAAGGATTTATTCACGACTTCAACCTTCCCATTGGCCTGAGGATAATAAAAAGATGAATGCTCCTAACGGAAACCTAATTTAAGAGCCAATTCAGCCATCATGGAGTTTTGAAATTGACTACCACTTTTAGTGACAATCCCTTTGGGAATACTGAAGCGAGAAATGACTTGGTTGAATAGAAACATGGATGATTTTTCGCCATCATTCGAGAAAATAGGCATAGCCTCGGCCCACTTGGTGAAGTAGTCCACTGCTACGATAATGTACTTGTTACCTTTTTCTGAAGGCGAGTTACAAGTAGTAAAATAAATTCCCCACTTAGTGAACGAGTCGACAATGATAACGGGAAAGAGCGGAGCTGGATGAGCTTGCATATTCCAAGTATAAAATTCACAAGGATGAAATTTTTTAACCCCCTCAACACAATCTTTGAAAATCGGGGGCCAAAAATATCCAGCACACAAAATATTTTGAGTTGTAGCAAGCCCAGATAAATGACCACCACAAACTCCACTTTGGAAATCATTCTGCACAACCTCAACCACTTCGAGATTTAAGAAATGTCTAAGGATTGAGTCGCCCCTACGATGATACATAGTGTCACTAATAATAAGATAATATTTTTCCAAGTGACATAAGTTTTGAAGAGAATATTTCGAAAAAGCGAGGGGAAAATTTGAATTCTGGAGATAAACAATGATATCCCCATACTAAGGATCTTGTGAAGAAATGAGGAAAATATGTTCATCAAGGAATGACTCCTCATAAATAATCTCATCTCCATAAGGCAACTCAAACATCAACGCCACAAACACCAAAGATTTCTTGGATTTTGCAAATAGGAATTCGAGATCGAAATATTGCAAAATGACAATCCATCAATTGAATTTTCTCCCAATCACTCACCTACTGAGAACAAATTCGAAGGGATTGACTGGTGCCAAAACATAAGTTTTTTGAACGAGAATATAATGCCTAAGTCACTGGACAATGTGGACAACTACCAAAGCTAACTTTTCAATGGGAGAATATTGCAGTTCAGGACCTACCAAGCCTCGGCTTAGGTAATAAATAACATGCACACAAAGAGCATCATCCTCCTGAACCAGAACCATAACTATAGTAGATTTTGCTTCGGCGAGATACAAAAGGAAGTATTTGCAATAATCAGGTGGACTCAATAAAGGAGTAGAGGTCAATGCTTTTTTCAAAGAATCAAACGAGCATTAAGCAAAGTCATCCCATAAGAATGTAATTCCTTTCTTTAGTAATCTCACAAATACTTTTGTCACCTCAACATAATTAATGATGAATCTCCTTAAGAAATTGGCTTTTCCTTGAATAATTTTAACTTGAAAAATAGAAGATGGGGGAGGATACTAAAATATTGCCTCAACCTTGAAAGGATCTACCCGAATCCCTTCAGTAGACACAATGAATCCAACAACCAACCAGATGTGATGGCTAAAACACACTTAGTAGGGTTCAACTAGATTTTATAATAACTAATTCTTTCAAAAATCCTTCGAAGATGAGAGGGATGATCAATTCTCTTTCAAGAATGAGCAACTAAATCATCTAAATAAGCTTCAATGATGTGCTTGATATCATGGAAAGCATAAGACATGGTTCTCTGGAAAGTAGCTCTAGAATTTTTAAGACCAAAAGGCATATTTTTGTATGCAAATTTACCTCAGGGTAAAATAAAAGAAGTCTTCTGTTGATTATAAGGACGAATGGTAATCTGATTGTATCCTGATGTTGGAGGATTAATCCGTCTTGTGGACAAGACCAATCTCCCTAGTACTAAAATTATCTAGCAACAAACAACCAAATAAACTAATCTTTCTCTAAGCATATACAATCTATGAAAAGCTCTATAGAGGTGTTAAGGACTTACCATTTGTCTAGTGCTTGTTTGAAGTCGTTGTTGTCCCTCGCGCGCTTGAAGGAGTTTTCCTCGTAAACCTGCAGTCACAAACAAGCCAAAATATTACATAGCACCTGTATAGAAATCATCATAAACCATGCTTATCCTAGTGATCAAGGAATCTATGAAATAAACCATTTATTGAAAGCTTATTGAGAAAAATGAGTATATTTGTATTAATTTCAAAAGAAGAAAATCCTTACAACCTGAGACTTGATGTTGCACAAGACTTTCCGGGGTCCAAAGCAGGAATCTCCTTTACTTTGATAAGCTCTGCACTCCTCCAACCAAGACGAATAGAGGTATGTAATATTTCCTCACAAAAGTCTTAATTAACTGAGTCTGAATCTCAACGGCACTTAACTTCAAATATTATAAAGCGTCAACTCCCTTTGAGGCTACCCAATGCCTCTTTTTATAGTATAATAGAGGAGGTTTTCTGTTCCAACTATGAAGGGATAGAATCTTCCTTCAAAGGGATAAGCTCCTCACATCAAGGGGTTAGCTCCATAAGGTAAGGGATACATGCACCTCATAAGAGCGGTTGTATCACCGCAAGATATTTTCTGGAAGCTTCTAGAATTCACTTTTATTGAGATTTTTGGAAATTACTTGCACCTTTTTTATCTTACAGGGATCCGCACTTTTAACACAGATAAAGTGCGTTCAGGTATGCAGGATAGCTGAACATTGGGTGCGGGACCGCAGGCAAGATAGCGAGAAAGTGCGATACCAAAGTTTAGGAGACTTTTAGGAACTTTTCTCTGATTTTCAAGGCTTGACATGAGGAACTGATATGTTAGACTTGCAAATGGAGGAGTATGAGTAGTAATGAGCTCATACACATAGCAGAATGTCAGGATGACAATTTTTAGTGTAACACCTGAGAAACCATCCATGAAGGAGAAAATCTCATTCCCTACACACTCATCAATAATATGATCGATAAATGGTGTGGGGTAATTTTCCTTCTAATATGCCTTATTCAAAACCCTGAAATCAATGCAGACACGGATCATTCCTTTTTTCTTTTCGACGAGCACTAGACTTGAAACCCACTCAGTTAAAGGAACGTGATATATGAAAACTGCCTTAAGCAGCTTCTCAACCTCGACCTTGATAGTTGCAACTTTCATAGGGTTGACCAGATGAAGCTTCTGTCGTATAGGCTTACCATTCTCGTAAGTCTTGATCTCATGCTAGATAATAGATGGATAAATTCTAGGAATTTCCTCATAAGACCAAACAAAGACATCACAAAACTCTTTAAAGAGATCGTCACAAGTCTAAACTTCTTCAGGGGAACATTCAGCTTTGATGAAAAAATTCTCTATAACATTGGGATTCCTGGAGATGTTCACCAAAATAGTCTCTGAAATGACAGCCATGTTCCCTTTAGAAAAGACATATGTTAGAGCTAAAGGGTTCAGGATCAGATGAACAGAAACAGAAGACGAAGGGCAAGAGATTCTTGACTCAACTTCTTGCAAATTGGGTTGAAAATATGATCGATGATGAAAATCGTCCCACGGTCTTTCCACAACAGTCGTTTCCTTAAGGATATCCTCTTTAGATGGTAGAACAATATCAAGGCAGTCCTGAGTAGAAGATGAATTAAGTGTCCAAGCCAGAGCCACATCTCTATCCAAATCCTCCAGTGAAAGAGAAACTGGAACGGAATATGCAGAGTCAACAATAGACTAATAAGAAATCTCTACTGTAGATATAGGAAATTACATTCCTCCCACTTGACCTTCTTCTAATGTCTTAGTAGGAGAAGGTAAGGTCTGAGGGTCCAAGAAATAATGAGTTCGGAAGAAGTATCTTTGAGTAGGAGCTCTAGAAGATGAGATAGCATTAATATGAATGGAAGGAAGCGGAAGATCAAAGGTACCCATCAATGTGGTATACATTCCGACCCCTAAATTCTCTACCAGTTTCTTGGCATCATTCACCAAGAGAACAATAGAGTCAGAAGATGCATTTGGATCTATTGGAGAATAGTCCATCTGATCAATAGTGACAATCCTCCCTTCATGGGGAAAACACAGGATGTGAAATAGTGATGAAGCAATAGCATTCATCCCCTAAATCGAATTCCACCACAATAGAAGGTTGTAATCAAAATTTTCATCATCTATCTCGACTTCAATATTGAAAACTTTACCCCCAACACAGATGCGCAAAGCCAGAACAATGCCATGTGGCCTTTGAGAATGGCCATCAAATGCAGTGATAAGAGTAGGTGAAGGAATGACTTGCGGAGATCCAATGGCTTTCCAACATGAGATAAACATGACACATGTGGAAGTGCCCTCATCGACTAGCATACGTATTGATTTTCCAATACGTAGATTTGATCTGAAAATCCATGTGATGAGGAAGTTTCTCCTTAAGACTCGACATTTCGAATGTAATCTTAAGAGATTTCTTTGGATCGATTGCCCCGATCGCAGTGAGTAGTGCACTCCCTTGTGTTGGGCATGACTAAAGTACCTCCAACCTAGACATAGCGCAAGGACTCTCAGCCAGATCTTCTACAATGGAGTAGTTTTGGGCTGCCTTGGCATTAGGGTTAATTTTCGAATGTTTAGTAGAATATTTTGGCATGCAAGGTAAATGATTGACTACAGACCTCTCAATATGGAGTGGCTCGGAGGTATTAGAAGCACCCTTAGCCTTAAAATACTCAAATTCACCATAATCACATGATGTCGTAGTGACATCAATGTGAGCACTCATCATATATACATTTGAGGAATTTTCCCCTTCCTGGTTGCCCCCTGCGGAAGCTCTAGTATTAGTATTCTCGCTAGCAAAAACTTTTTTCCCTTGGGGAAAAGGGTTAGTTGGGATAGCCTGGGAACTAGAGGAACCCTCTTAAGCTAACAAGTGCTAAACATCATGAATCTTAGGGTAGATATGGGTGAGATGGTCTCTAGTCCGTAATTTGCATGGAAACTTAACTTTCTTCTTTGCCTCTCTCTTACCCTCTCCAACATTATTGTTGGATTTATTCACATTACCATTCCCATCCTTATATTTCATTTTATTATTTTGTCCATTCTTCTTCCCATCGAGTTGTTGATTTCCTTTATGGTTAGGAGATTAAACATCATTAATAGTTAAGTTCTGGGAAGGGGTAGACACCGATGACGTATCCTAAATAGAAGGAGCAGATTGTAGATACAATTGCTGTAGTTGATTCAAAATGTTAGTTGTGCCATTATCGATCAAACTAACAAGCCCATCAGTTTGAGGACCTAGCTTTGGTTTGGCTAAATCCACTTTAGAATACAGAGCATCAGGAAAAATCTTATTAAAAATCTGAGACTAAGAATATATCAGTTCCAACTATTGGGCTCTAAAGATAGCTCGCTCCTCAGAAAATACCTCGAACAGAGCTACATCCTTCGAGATTTTTGTTTGTAAGGATTTAAGGAACCATTCGAGAAGGAATTCATTAGGAATATAGACTTTAATGAGCCTCTTCCTTCTCCTCCATTCCCGGATATGATAAAAAATGTGTGTCGCCTTATCCTACTGAAAATTGGCCAAAAGCTCAGTTCCAGTGTCATATCGAACATGAAACTTAAAATGTTTCAGAAACATGGTAGCCAATTTACCAAACGAATAAAAAGTGTCGCTAGTAAGCTCAATGTACCATTTAGCAACATTTACAGTTAGGGTACACTGAAATAGTCTCAACCTAATTGAATCATCGATGAGGGAGTTTGACGAACACCATAAATGTAAAGTGGTAACATGGTCAGCTAGATCCTCACTGGTCTTCCCTTCAAATTTCGAAATATATAACGGAAGTTTAGTAGGGACCGGAGGCCAACCTGGGCTGTATCAAATAGGATCATTAGTCAATTTTGTCAAATATGGAAAATTTAGAGTTTCTAGGAATGGTAAGCATGAAGGAGCTTGAGAATTCCATACACCAATAGAAGGATTCCAAACATTCTGAAAAGAATATCCTAGATTTGTTGAAGCACTAAGTTTCCATGGATTTTTTGTAGAAAAATATGAGCCATAAGAGAAACCTTGTGGGCCAGAAGCATTCGGAGTAGGACCCCCTCCCATCATAGGATTACCATAAACACGGATATTTCCTCGAGTCGAAGTGTGAAATCAAGATGAAACCCCTTGGTAAGGGTTCCAAGCATTAGCGAATGGAGAGAAACTCTGAGAAGCACCTACAGAGGAGAAAGGAACATTCCCCCACTGACCATAAAAAAAATTGATTCCCATTTCCCAACACATTGAAAGCATGGTTCCAACCTTGAAAAGCTTTAGAGCTTTGGCCTGCGACAAAAGGTTTAAAGCCTTGAACTTGAGCGGAGAAAGGAAAAGAACCTAAGGAAGGTTTCAAATGAGGGATATGACCACTTATGAAGGGGAAACCCTAAAAAGAAGTTGATCCAATATCCATAGAATAAATGGGAGTGGAGACAACTACAACGACAGTGACAGGAACTAAAGGAATTGCACTAGAAGGCATTCCAAAAGAGAAGGGACCAAAATAGGAAGCAAACGCTTTGGTGCCCCCACTCATATACAGAATGGAGGTAGAGCCAAAATTATTAGCACTAGGAGTGATGGTTGAAATAGCAATATTACCTCCTTCCTCAGCTGAAATAGGAGTATGCACACTTGAAGTTCTCATAGTCGAAGTTGTGTTCCCAGCTGTTTCTGTCGAAATAAAAGAAGGAGAAATATGAGGGCTATCCGGTCTCTGATACGAAGGCCCAACGTACAATATAACATCCGGAAAAATATCAAGAAGAGGAGAGGAAGGATTAAGTGGAGGTTCAAGAATTTATTCCACCTAAAATTATTCTGTCGAAAAAATGACTCGAGATATGAGTGGATTACTCCTCTCTAAATCACCACTAGTACTAGGACCACCCAAAGAAATAATAGCCCCAAGCAGAGGATCAATCTCCGATGCATTTGCAACTACTAGTTGAAAATCACCAACAGAATTTCTTCTGCACCTTCTTGAAGAAGGCTCAACAATCGCAAGAGAAAGCCCATGAAGCCTCCTTGATCGACGAACCGATCGGTTAACCGATTTTAATAATTATGAGATTTTCTGTAGACTCAATAAAAATTACAAAGCTATGGAAATCTAGGAGCAAAGAGCACTCTCTACAAAAATGTCCCTAAGATTCACCAATCAAGCAACCTTCTGGTAATTCCACTCCGGGTTACTAGGACCAGACACCAAAATAAAAGAAATAAAAAATAAGGACCTTACGAGAATATTATGGGGTAATTACACCCCAAGCCTACTAGCGAAGGTAACTAAAATAGTTACGCTGACCTCCTAACAAAAGCCTTTGCCAGTGCAAATACCCAAGCTTCACAAGGGCACCCTCTAGAAGTACTAATGAGAGTGATACAACTTCTACCTCAAGTACCACGGGTATCCCTTAGTAGTCACCTATGTGATACCTAGGAATAAAAACTATGGACTACAGTTCATATCGATAGTTGGGTGGAACAGTCTTAGGTTAGGATATAGCAAATAGGAGAGGGGGAATCTCTCTTCTCTTCCTTCAATATCCATTGTGCTTGACTCTCTAGAGGTAGAGATTTCTTGGTCCGCTTAACGAGGATGGATTTCACTCATTAATCAACTTCTATGTTTGAAATTTTGAGTGGCCTTGGAGAGTTAACTCTCCACTCACCTATTCCAAGGCCGTATGAACTAGACTAGTTGGTGTATATTAATGACAAATCAAAAAATTCTAGTTCATTTTACTTAAGCGCTTGATTTTAATGGCTATTCTTTTTAAGTCAAGGGTAAACAGAGAATGCAAGTTGTGATGTTTTGACGCAAAGGAGAAATCAATAGAAACCTACTACATGCATATGCAACTTTTTCTTTGATGAAAGATATTTGTATTTGGATTCTACGAAACAACTAAAAAATAAGAAATTTTTAATTTTCAATATCACGCTCACACACAAAAAAAATATCAAAAGACTAAAATTCTAAACGGTGCAACTATACTAATGAAAAAAAACCAATGACAAATGCAGATTCTAGGACTACTTACAAAGGGAAGCAAATGAGTTTCTCAACAAGACATGTATGATCAGTTTGACACAAAAGTATAGACAAACCCAAAGAATATCTTCTTTACAAAAAATGCCAAAAAAAACTTGATATAATAGAGACAAGCCCACTACCGAACTTCTCTCAAAACTAAGCAACCAGACCAAAATGACAAACTACAAACTTGCTCCAAAAAAGATGAAAACCATGAAACAAAAACCAAAAGAAAAATCAATGGAAAACATCAGTGTGTTTTGAGGTTTTTACTTTTTAGGGAAACAAAAAAAACTCTTTTAGAAAAGCAAAAACTACCAAAGGCTCCAAATCAGCAAATTGAGCAAACAAGCAACTCCAAATTCCTTAAGCCTATCGGAATCACGATTGTCGTTAGACCAAAACACACAAGTGTTAGTCTCTGCTACAATCGCTAGAGTTAGGATCCACGAGAGGCGGTTAGTCCATGTTGCGAGACACACGGGGAGAGTTGAACCCAATGTCCAACAATCTCTCCCCCAACGTGAGCTGGGTGAGTTTTGAACTCGAGACCTGTTGCTTTGATACCAATTGTTGGAATCACGATTGCCATTAGACAAAAAACCACATGCATTAGTCGCTACTACAATCGCTATAGGTAGGATCCATGAGAGGTGGTTAGTCCATGTCACGAAACACACGGGGAGCGTTGAACCCAATGTCCAACAAAGCCAACCATGTCATTTTCATGACGGGACTCAATAAGTGGAATCAAGTAACTAACTTCAAGAAAGCGATTTGAAATGGAAGTATAAAAATCCAGCAAACATGGAAACTTCAAGAAACCAAGAAGACAACTTCAAGATTTTCCAGAAAATTTGATCTCAAGAACCAAGAAAACCAAACAAGTCAACAAGCCAAAAACCAAAAAGTGAAGCAATGACAAGGCCAAGCATGGGTTTACAGACAAAAAATCATTGTTCTAAAATGTCAGAAAAACCAAGAACCTTAGAAATATGTCTTGCTGCAACAACCACAACTGAAACTTCACCAAGCAAGGAAAACCCTAGGTTGACTAGGTTTTCATGCAAGAAAGAGAGAAACTGATACACATAAAGGAGAAACACTATTGAGACATATGAGAAGTTCTACAGCAGAGATCAAAAGCAAGTGGAAATAACTTAGAGGATCTCAAAAATCAATTTTTTTTTTAAACTGGCCATACATAGGTAGGATGTGTGCAACCTGCGTGTATACGCACCTATGTCGAAGGAAACTCATGTATACGCAGGTCTCTTTGGATAAAAACATATGTATACATGACTGTGTGCAAAATAAGCTACACATAGAAAAGATAGCAAGGAAAAATAAAAATTCCAAGCCTGATCCAGAAGATCAAGGTTTTTTCCTGGATGGATACAAAACGAAGAAGACTGGGAAAGTGATAAGATCAGTCAGGGAACCCAAAATCCAAAGAAAACAACCCAAACATGGAATTACATGAATGTAATCCCCAGTGGAGTCGCCAATTCTATTATGGTAAAACTACCCTAAGGTCTTGGTTGAGGGACCTAACAGAGTGAAAGGCATAGAACAACAAGAAGAAATCAAACTAAAGGTCCTAATGCTTAAACTAGTAAATTAGGGAGAGATGACCTTACCCGTATGTCCTACATTTGAGGTCGTTCCCATAGGGTGCAAACCCTCTAATTCTCCACGTGCTTCAAGACATGCAACTCACTCAAGGGAAAGCACATAGAATAGTTGTATAGCATATATATCCTAAATTTTAGTATGTTAGATCATATAAACTTATAAAATATAACATTAAATAAAAAACTATAAGATCATTAACATGTATAATAGACATATAAGATCATGACATCAAGAACGGGACATAGCTTCTTTATTGATGTATGTAAAATAATGTGGAGATATCACCTAAAATCAGCCAAGACTCCAAGCGAAACCATCCTCCGGATCCATCCATCCCAAGCCTCCACAATCTTGTTCCATAAAAGGTGCACAAGGATGTCGCATAGAGGAGGTGAAAATCTCAAAGAAGGAAACAAGGGTTCCCTCAACTGGGGAAGTGCAAGAGGCGCAGGGATAATCAAACTTGATCTGGGCTATAGCAAGCTATAGTATCAATGCCTATCTCTCTCCTCCCTAGGCCTTCCCAATGAGGTGTATTTATGATTCCTGAAAAAAGTTTTTTCAGTTGGGAAACAATTTCACCACGGGACGGTGTAGGTGGGCTTCGGGTAAAACCCATAAACCCCCCTCCCCTACCCCCCCCAATCAATAGGGAGTTTACATATTTTTTAAAATTTTATATTTTATACCTGGGTCAGATATAAGTGAACCCGCGTCCGCACACATGTAAGACAAGACATAGTTGCGTATAATTCAAAATAATGTTTTTTTTCAAGAAAATAACCAAGTATGAATGGAAAGGGCTGCCCAAGGCCAATACAAAGATCATCAAGTATATAAAGGTGATAAATGATGCTATAACAGTTAATTAAGTTTATTTATTTATTTTTGGATTATTTTCAGTTTCATAAGCTGCAGTAGCAACAACATTAGAGATATGTGTTGCATGTAGAACATTACAAAGGTACCGGATTGTGATAGAGTTTAATTCCTTTCTTATTGAGATTGAATGTTGAAAATGAAAACAAGAAGTCTTGTAAATGGCATCAAGAAGTATTTTTATTTAATTTCCCCTTGACTAAATTAGAATAAAACTGTAATTCCACATTACATGAGATCTTGTACGAGTTAAATAAGTTAGTATGACTTACTTCATTTAGTTAATTTGAGTTGAGGGTCAGTTATAGGCATGTAGAGTGTCTCCTACATTATAGGAGCCCTCATTGAGTTTATTTTGAGTTGTTATTAATTAACTCAAAATATCTGAGTTAAATTTAGTTAAACTAGCTCTAACTGATGGAGAAACTAGTAGGAGGTTTAACAACGGGGTGTCGCTTCATATGTTCAACTAATTAACTCATAATTCACTCATAGATATCTCATGCATGTCAATTATGAGAAATACCTAGTTGAGACTAGAGTTCGAGGGAAGTGTACTATGAGTTGCATAATTATTTGAATTGTATAGGTGGTGCATGTAGTAAGAGTAAGGCCCCAAATTGATTTTGTAGTATGGATTGGGAATTTCACTAATTAATAGGGCCAGATTGCCAAAGGAAACTGCGTAAGGAAATAGGGATCCTGGAGGGTAGAAAATTGGTTAATTATTGAACCAAGATTGTCTAGGAATCATTAAGACAGATAGAGATAGTGCAAAGGTTTCTCAGCTTGGAGGAAAACTTTGTGATCTTTTCATATTATCTGACTTATGCAATATACAAATAGCAGGGTTTTTAGCAAAGGTTTTCCTGAGGAAAATATTTTTGTTGTGCGATTGAAATTATTTCTCTTTCAAGATTTTTGATTTCATGAATTGATCTAAAATTACTTGCTAGTTAATGTTGTGCTAGTTTCATTTCAGATATAAACATTTCTTTGCTTTGTTTTACTTATCCTTCAAGAGTTTGCTTAAGAGCATGTGATTGGCAAACAATGTACCTAGTGAGATTATGAGTTTGTCATAAGCTTAAAAGTTATAATTTTAAATGACAAGACAAAAGAAATAGTAAACATAGAAAGCACATATAACAGATCTTAACACAAAGAATTTTGATAAAGGAGTTCACCCCTCCTGGGTTACATCTCCTTGGTCCAGCTTCATAGTGTTACCATTTTATTAGCTTCAGAACCTCTTGCAACCTATTCCAATCAGTTTATAACATCATAATCGCCCAAAAATGACTATTTGTTTGTTGTATTTGGACTCTGGATGCTCTAGCAATGACCCTAACACCTGTTGGCCTGTTGTGCTATAAAACAACTATCATTTATTTTAATAGATGGGGACCCTTTAAAAATAAATAGGATATTTATTTTATTTATTTATTAGCTTAAGTCAAAAAACTTTAGGAAATAATGTTTCTTTTTGCTTAACCACTTCTATTCTTTAGTGCGCATCGCAATTCACATAGACTTAAATGACTTAAAATTCACTAAGTCATGTGGGCTGCGATATACGCTAATGTATTTCCAAATTCATATCAAAATTTTATAGAAAACAGCCTAGTCACCATTAGAAACTAAAATCGCATCACGACTCATTTAAAGGATTACCTTATATGCAATTCGGTAAAAGTTGTGATTATGTGGACCCAATGACCTAATAAAGTAATGAACATAAAGCTCCAAGGTCCGATTGAGTGCAGCGGCATCATTTCTTGAAAACACACTTCACATTTTGCAGAATATAACTAAAATCAAATTCAATTACTGCATAAAATTTGTAGTGTGCGATTTGCGTAGATCGCATTTCGCAGAATTTATGGGTAAGATCATAAATGGAAATAGCTATAAGTTGTGATATGCAATGAGAAATGACTCATGTCAAATCAAACCGAAATACAAGATCCATCTCTTAAAATTGATCGATAGACATTTCATGTGAAGGTGTAAGAGATTTGATTTAAAAATATTATTGGTGATTGATAACATTTAATAAAAGTAAGGTTTTGATAGATTCATATCTACTTCGAGCATGTGTTGAAGTGATTGAATGTCACATTTGTTTCAATTATTTTTTCCTCCTCATTCTATATATTTTGAATGTCACATTTGATCTGTTCACTTGAAATCAAGAGACCACTTAACGGAGTGAGGAAAATTGAAATGAACTGTTGGGTATGTGTTATATTCTTTCCACGACTAAGCACGCGTGGGGGGGTAAGAGGGGGGGCGATAGTCCCCCCTTTGCGCTGGGCGCAACACCCCGGCGAAAATTTTTGGTCCTTAATTTCAGGCGGGTAGTCCGCGTCCATGGTTTTGTGCATGGTTTTGCACATGGTATTGGGGTAGGATGGTTTTCGGCCCCTGGTATTTTTGTAGATCCGGTCAAGGGAACTACGGTTATGTTCTAATCCAGGGTTTATGGATTGGGGTTTATGTATGCTTAGGCATGTATATATATGTGTGTTGTAACACTAAAAGGAATATAATGAAAAATCAAGCTGGTCGTCCCGATTTGGGATCCAGGGGAAAATCTCTGTGTTTATCTGTTTTATGTTTTATGCTCTCGCTATTATTTATTTTCTGTTATAAGATTCATGTGTAGATAATTTCTGTTCAGGGTTAAAACATACATTTGGTATCAGAGTTGTTTCAGCTTCAAGGGGACGCCTTTTCTGCTGAGGGTTTTTTAGTTCGGGCCTGAGGTAGACCCTGTTTAGTGGGAGATCTGCGGGATCGATTCTTGCGGTGAGAGAAGATGGCAAGCGGCGGAAAGATAGAGATCAAGAAATTTAATTGTCAGAGTTTTGAGTTGTGGAAGCTCAAGATGGAGGATCTGCTGGTGGATAAAGATCAGTGGATCGCTGTAGATCGAGGTACTAAGCCAACAGGAATGTCAGATGAAGACTGGAAGAAACTGGATCGGATGGCTAAAAGCACAATATGGTCGTGTGTCTCAGATTCAGTATTGTTGAATGTATCTGGGGAAGCTACGACGAAGACCTTGTGGGAAAAGCTAGGGACTTTGTACCAATCTAAGTCTCTGGTGAATAAGTTTTTCCTGCGGAAAAAGCTATATAACCTGAGAAGGATGGAGACTGCAGGACAGCATCTCGAACGCCTCAATACTCGTGGTAAGTCACCGTCATCTCGGTTGATATTAAAATCTCGACAGAAGATAAGTGCATCGCTGTTTCTGTTTCTACCGTACTCGGGGTAAATAGTTATTGCAATAGGTAGCAATACAACTACCTTGAATTTTGATGACATTGTCTCAGCCTTGCTGTCGGAGGAAATGAGACGGAGAAATATGGAGGGTCATAATGCAGATGCCTTATCTTTACGAGGAAGGTCCCAGAACAGAAACAAGAATAAGGTTTCGAGTGGGAGATCCAAATCTAGAGGGAGATCTAAATCTCCTGGAAAGTTTGTAAAGTTATGCTGGAAATGCGGAAAGGAAGGGCACTACAAAAAGGACTGCAGATCTAAAGCTCCTAAGAAAGGAAAGGGATCGGATGATTCTCCTTCTGCAGAGGAAAAAACCACCTCAGATGAAGGTGTGGATGTGTATTTGGCTTCTACTTCAAATACACATGTAGATCATGAGTCATGGTTGATTGACTTGGGTGCATCCTTTCACTTCACTCCCCATAGGGAGTGGTTCTGCCAGTATGAGAAATATGATGGTGGCGATGTCTTCCCTAGGGGATGATAGGAAGGCCGTAATAATTGGAATTTCTGGAAAGGTCAAAGTTTCAAGCTGCAAGGTGGAAGGATTAGAACACTTCCTGGTGTTCTGCATATTCCTGCATTGGCCAGAAATCTGATTTCTGTAAGCAAGATGGATGATGCAGGTGTAAAAACAGTGTTCGAGAAAGATGCCCGCAAGATGGTTCGG
>JAXQQM020065328.1:0-61739 GCA_034641835.2 Pinus albicaulis
AATATTTAACTCTAGAGGACATGCAGACAGGATCTATGAGTGTAGAAGCGAACTTAATTGAGAAAAGAGCTAGGCTAAGATCGGAGAAGAGGGTAACTTATAAATATGACACTGCACCCTCCACATCTAGCTCAAAAATGGAAAGGATGATGGAAGAGATGATGAAAAGGATGAGCTTACTTGAGAGAGCACCACCAAGAGAAAACCAAAACAACCCCCAAAATCGAAATAGAAACCAAAACTTTAGAAGAGATAAAAATCAAGATAGACAACGAGATGATGACCAACAAATTAGAGCTCCTTTCCAACAAAATTACGTAGATCAAGAGGAAGAAAGGGAGATTGAAAATTTGGGAGAAAACCATGTGAACCTGATTGGATTAGACAGTGAGGATGATGTTTTCCTCACTGAATAAGAACAAGGTTTCTTCTCTTTAGAACCAAAGGAAGATACGCATGAGGAGTCTGAAGATTATAGATTGGGGTTTGAGAATGCAATCATGGAGGTAAACAAACATTATGATATAAGAAGCAAAGGGAACATAGATAGCCCAAATGACAATAGAACTAGCTCTGCCGTTAAGAAAAGCACAGAAAATCAGACTAAAAAGACAGCAAACAAAACTATCACAATAGCCAAGAGGGCTGATTCAAACAAAGAAAAAGGCAGCCAGCCAAATATTGAACAGAGTTTCCCTAGTACTTCTGCTAGTGGCCCTGATAAAACAACTTAGATTGATAGTCCTAATAAAACCCAGCAAGTCAAGATTGCTGAGAGAAACATAAGTGAGAAAGCATATGTAAATACAACAAAAGCGATAGTTCCTTTCAGCCTCGAGGGAGAGATTGCAAAGATTAAAATTAGCGTACCTCTGGCTGAATTAGTGACCCAAGAAGTGTACAGAGACCAAGTCCTAAAAGCCCTGAATATACATGTTGATACTGCTACTTTGAACTTAACAGACGATAAGCCAGAGTTGTTGTTTGGTCCGAAAATTAAAGGAAAATATCAAGAAGGGGATGTCCCTCCCTTCTATGTTAGTCTGAACATACATGACAAAGTCTTACACAATGCCATGCTGGATTCAGGAGCATCACACAACCTTATGCCTAAAGCAGTAATGGAAAGCTTAGGCTTAGAGATTACTAGGCCCTATAAAGACTTGTAATCCTTTGATTCAAGAAAGGTCAAATTCTTGGGATTAATTAAAGATTTGTGTGTTAACTGATCCCAAATTCCTGCTAAGAACCTTGTAATGGATGTAGTAGTAGCTGACATTCCCCCAAAATATGGTATGCTTTTATCTAGATCATGGGGAGCTAAGATCCAGGGCAGCCTTCAAATGGATATGTCATATGCCACCATACCGGTGTTTGGTCAAACTAGAAGATTGTATAGGGAAACCCTTATGAAATACATGGTGAGCAGCAAGGACAAAACTCACAACACCCCTGTTTATTCCACCCATTCAGATTTAGATTCCTTCATTTTATACAACGAAGATGAGGTCACCCAAATAGAGAAATAAATTGAGCAAGACATTAGTTCACCAGAACATTAAGATTTGTCTTCCTCTAAACCTCTAGATACCTCAACCCCCAGCAGCCCTGAGCAACACAAAACAAATGAAAATGAAACAGAAACACTTTGGAAAATAAGTTTTGATGGCTCTTGCAGCGAAAATAGTGCAGGGGTTGGTGTATGGATACACAACTCAAACAAAGGACATGCCTGCAAATTAGAATTTTTATGCACTAACAACATCACAGAGTATGAAGCCCTTCTCCTTGGCCTGCATATACTTAAAGATTTAAAGGCCAAAAAGATATCAGTACAAGGAGATTCTGATTTGATCATCAGAAAAATCAAAGGGGAATATGCAACCAAAAACCCCAGACTCAGAGAATATAGGAACACTGTTTTAGACCTCCTGAAAACTTTCGAAAAATATGAACTGGTGTTCATACCAAGAGCCCAAAACCACGTGGCAATCGAACTTGCTTTTGCTGCCAGTAATTGCCAGATACCAAAAATTGAGGAACAACTCATTATAAAGGTAAAGAACAGACCAGCAGTGCCTGATAACGAAGACCATTGGCAGGTTTTTAACAATGACAAACATATAGAGGATTTCCTGCAATCAAAGAATGAGTTTGCCACAGCATCACCAAGTTGCAACCATGAAAAAGAATGTTCAGATGGAGAAAAAATTCCTGAAATAGAGCCCCCCTCCCCTAATGATATAAATCATTTTGATCATCTTTTCAAAGCAAATTTATCTGATGATCTAGACCAAAAGGACCTTGAAGTTCTAGAGTGTAAAGGTGATGCCATACCCAAAGGCCTTGTGCTGCTAGAACAACTCTTTTATTTCAACGATGTGGCTAAAGAACCAAAGACAGAACCCGTGGAAACTAATGTGGAAGAGCACAATATAGGCAGCCCAACAGGCTGCCTAAAATGATTAAGTTATCTAGCACCCTACCTGCCCACATCAAACAACAATACATAGCACTCTTCAAAGAGTTTATAGATGTTTTTTCATGGGAGTATAAAGATTTGAAATCGTATGACACTAGCATCATTCAACATAAGATCCCTCTGAAGGAAAATCAGAAACCTTTCAGATAGAAATTGAGGAGGATAAACCCTATCTTATTGCTTGCAGTAGAAAAAGAAATTAAGAAGATGTATGATGCAGGGATCATTGTTCCTGTCAGATACTCAGAATGGGTCTCCAATCTGGTATCTGTCAGGAAGAAGATAGGGGATATTAGGCTATGTATAGACATCAAACATCTTAATAGAGCCTCTTTGAAAGATAACTACCCTTTGCCAAAAATGGACCACATTCTACAAAGGGTAGCTGGGTCAAAAAGAATATCCTTACTAGATGGGTTCTCGGGTTATAACCAAGTGTTAGTCCTCCCAAGTGATCAAAATAATACAACCTTTACCACACCGTGGGGGACATTTATGTATGTCAAAATGCCATTTGGTTTGATGAACGCAGGGGCCACCTTCCAGAGGGCCATGGACATAGCCTTCTCGGAAGAAATAGGCTACTTTATAATCATCTACCTAGATGATATCACGGTTTTCTCCAAAACTAATGAAGAACATTTAGAACATCTAAGGAAAGTTTTTGAGAAGTGCAGAAGATTTGGCTTGTCTTTAAATCCCAAAAAGACACTCTTTGGTCTCCAAGAAGGAAAGATTCTTGGTCATATAATCTCTGAAGAAGGGATCAAAATAGATCCTAAAAGAATTGAGGGCATATTGAATATCAGTCACCCTCGGAATCTCAAAGAATTACAGTCTTTCATTGGAAAGATTAATTTTTTGAGGAGATTCATCCCCAACCTTGCCGAGCTATTGAAAAACATCACTAACATGCTTAGGAAAGAAGTAGGTGTCAAATGGACAATGCAAGCTAAACAATCATTCGAACTAGTAAAGAAAGCCCTTACTCAAGCACCAGTCCTCATCAGTCCTAATTTCACCAAAGATTTTTATACTCTTGCATCGTGTTAGTCTCCTATACCAATAGGAGTCATATTTCATGATTGTCTTGATGAATTATGTAATATGTTCAAACCTTTTTCTTGTTGCAAAGGTGTTCCATATTCTCGAAAAAAATCATAAAATCAAAAAATTTAAAAAATGTAAAGAGGGTATACCCTAAAAGAAAAATCAAAGGGTGAAAAAATAAAATGGCCAAAAAAGTAAAAGAAAATGAACCCCACCAAAAGAAAGGCCAAGGAAAGTGTGCAAGTCCAAATGCCACTACTTTTTGCTCTTTTGTAATAATCAAATTGTGTGCAACTTGTATTTTATGCCACAATTCATGAACAGTCAAATAGTTTAAGCTTGGCTAGTTCATTTTTCAATTTCCTGTTTTAGAGATAGAGAATAAAATCTGACCAAACTGTTTAATCTTGGCAGATAAGTAGATAGGTAGAGTAAATAAGAGGAGCTCAACAATTTAATCTGAGCCCTTGGATGTAATAAGGTTAGAGCTAGATAGATTTTCATATGTAAAAGAAAAGTGTGATAAGGGTTTGCGAGTCTAAGTGCACCCTAATAAAGAAGAAAAATGGTAGAGTAAAGTAGGTAGGGTAGGTAGATGATGTTGCTGAATTACCTATGGTGAATGATGGCTTTTGATGGTTGAAATTTTAACTTTCATCACAAGTGCAAAGGCAGATAATACATTGGAAGAATGGCAAGCAAGGCGAAGAAAAATTATTAACTTCCCCTCTCATTTTCCCTAAACATTTCACTAATTTCCCCTAAGTACTAAGGTATTTGAAGATTAAAGGGGCTCAAGGCATTTCGTTGATTTTTGGAGGGACCGGACCCTCGGCCCAATAATTGGAAAAAACCTAAGTATTTAAGATCATTTATTATCACACTCATTCATTTCTAAAAAAAAATCTTTTCCTAAGTAAAATCCTATTTTACTTAGGAAAATCATACAATATTCCATAAAAACCCCTTTTTTTCATGCAAGCATAAGTTAAATACATTATTATGATGTTTTATACTTAGCGCTTAGTTCATTTGTCATATTAACTTTTAATTTATTATTTAAATCCCTATTGAAATAACCTTTTCCTATGGTATATAACTCCTTTTATGTAGTAACCCAAAAACCCACTTATATAATTTTAGCCAAATTTTATAAATCCCACGTGTTCAAATAAAATACCCACTTTATAAATCCCTTTGGCTAAATATATCTTTATATAATTACCCCGCCCCCTATGGTAAGCGAATCGCATTGATTTAAATTACCATATAATAAAAATATATCAAAAACCTTTGAACATATGATTTATATGTTTAAAACAAAAAATAAACCCGAAGTTTAATTCAAACCAAACTTCGAAACAACCCATCCCTCGCACATTTTTCATCCCCGACCCTCATCATAAAAAGGGATTAATTAATCCTCACGATTAATTAATAACCTCCCCCGCCAACGAAAACGCTCCCGATGAGATTATTTAAAAAATAATCGCGTCGGGCCCGCCTGTTAAGTCCCTGTCATCCCGACACTCCGACCACCGTTCGATCGGCTGATCCAAGATCAACGGCCATTAACGATATCGCTAGCCATCCGCGTCCGAACGATAACGCACGATGGCCAAGCGGTTTTCCAAACCGTACAGAGCCACGCGTCGTTTGTTGTATGGAATCGCTGCCCCTCCGCTCAAAACCGCCCTGTCCCAAAAGCGGTGCGATGGAAACCGCTTACCGCCTATCCTCTGTGACGCGTCCACTGTACCTGCTGACGTCATCAATCAAAACCCGCCACCCTTTTGACTTTTTAAATAAAAAGAATTTCTCCTGCGTCATTTTCATTATTTCATGCGCCAACCAGTCACCCATGCAACGAAATTTCAAAAATCAACCATTGAAGATTGCCAACTGTTGTTTTGCTGAAGGAAATTGAAGCCGAATACTCCAGAATTCATTCACCATAGCCAGTACCTGTTTAACCACTGTTAATTTCCCATAAACATGTATTTACTCCAAATTCCCGCTAAACTCTGTTAAAAAGCCCTTGTTCTGGTTTTAATTTCGCACTAAAGTCTGAAAAGAACTACAATTTGATATGTTTTAGTTCACAGAACTGCAAGTATATTCCCAAAACTGGTAATTGTGCCCCTTTTCTATAAAAACCCTGAATTTCCATTTCTGAATCCACAAGAACCAGAGATGGAAGTTCTAGTAGCTCTGAATGTTGCGCCCCTCAATGCTCCTCACAAGGACTTGGATTATTTTCCTTTAACCGATATGGATTTTCAAATTAAGGACCTTCAGCTTAGTAAGAATCCTCTTCGAATTTTTTGCCACTGCAGAGACAATTATTTGAATGGTTCTAACATCTTTGGACTTTGGGAATCAAATCTTCCCATCTACCTTCTCCCTTCGGTCCACATTTTTCCTGAGTTAATCCATTACTGCCATGCAAATTATGATCCTAACCAGTGAGCAGTTTTATCCCCAAGCCAAAGTGTCCTTTTCCCAATAACTGCTCAGTCCATAAATGAAATTCTACAATTCCAACCTGGTCAAGCCCTCAACCCCCTGTCCATGGCTGAATTACTTGAGAAATCTACCAATCTATCCCATGAAGAGTTAAACCGCCTATGCCAAACCTTCATGTTACCTGAGCATCAGCCCAAAAGCCCTCCCCCTTATGGGTATACTTTTTTCACTGAAGAAGGTAGACTTATTCTGAACATGATATCTTTCATAATGGGTTTCAATACTAGTGAGTATGTTGATAAATTAACCCTAGTATTGTTATCTATTTTTACCCCTGGACAGCCTCCTGCTATCAAGTACGATTTTGCATCTTATATTGTTGACAAAATCCATGATCAGTTCATGAGATTTGGCAATGAAAGAGTGTTCAAGTATTCTTCTGTCATATATCACCTCATGATTTACTTTCAATCAAAGAGTTTCCCTTTTTATGTTAAGAAACTTGATGCCAAGGGGAATCCCAGGTCAGTCATCTTTTGGTCTGCTATTACTCACAATTCCATTGATTCTCCTTATTCCTATAATGAGTTTTTTGACCTTTTTGTCCATCCTGCAACTACCTTGCTGACAGGAGTCTCTCCTCTTAGGATTAACAATGAAATCAAGAAAATTCTTTAGCTTTCAAAGCAGTACAAGATAGGTGAATGGTACCTTTATCAAAACCATACAGAGATCAGAATATATGGATGTGAATTATGCCCATTCAAATTGCCCAAGTATGTCCCAATGAGAATCTTTGCATTAGAATATTTCAGGCAGATGAATAATTTAGATATAGTTCATTTCTGCAATGCAAAGAAAAAGGCTCAGTTGAGGATCAAGAGCCAGTTAGGTCCCTTTATTTGTAATTCTAGGGAAGCTGGAACAGAAGCCAAAAGAATTTTAGAAGATTATCTCAAACTACAAAAGAGTTT
Source organism: Pinus albicaulis (assembly GCA_034641835.2). Taxonomy (NCBI): domain Eukaryota; kingdom Viridiplantae; phylum Streptophyta; class Pinopsida; order Pinales; family Pinaceae; genus Pinus; species Pinus albicaulis. Next base: position 6,973 of record JAXQQM020065328.1, read on the forward strand.
CTATTGGGTGCTTTATGACCCAAACAACTTTATCTGTGATAGAATAATGAAAAATAAACTATCACCATACATCCATCAAAGAATCCCAGAAATAGAACAATATGCTAATACAGATGAATGGGTGGAAGGCACATTGGTTGAGAAAGATAGTGAGTAGGTTAATGTTGAAAATGTGATGAAAGATATTGAAAAGATACTTGACCTAGACTCTTTTGGATAGGTGCAGATACTAGGATCTTCTTCAGCACGGACTTCACAACGAAAATTGCAGGAGATTAGTACAGTGGAAGTGGAATCTAAAGGAAAATAAAAGGAGCCTGATATACAAGTTATTGAAAAATTCACAATGACAGAACAACCTTAGACTTATAAAGGACAGGAGCAAGTACATATTCCTCCTACTCAGGTCAATGAGCCAGAAATTTCTATTTTATAAACTCCCCTGAATGTAGAAAAGGGTTAAAAGAGAGAGGCTGAACCAACTACTCCTATTGGTGGCTCCTCTGAACAGCAAGGTGTTAAAAGACAGAAATTAAATCCTCTTCCAGAAGCTGAATCAGTTCAGGAAATCCCTGATAGCCAGGGAAGAGAAGACAGTCAACAAACAGGTAAAGGTAGTGGGACATCCACTAATTTTCAAAGAAAGGAATTACAGAGGCAACAAAGCACAGAGATATCTTGTTTCAAACCTCCAGTAAAAGAAGCCTGGGACATCAAAAGAACATTCATCAATATAAAGGCCAGGAATGATCCACTTAGACTTCAAGTGTACAACCAATATTTGAAAATGGCTCCTAAAAATCAAGAAAGATTGATTTCAGCCTATGACATCCAACAGGGTAAGATGTTAATGAGCCACTTCAAGCCCAGGGTGCAGCAACCTCAGTCAGCTGCAGATTACATTAGAACTAATTTTGAAGTCTTAGCAAAGGATATCCATCCTTTAGATCAAATTGAGCTACACAGGCAAACAGGTGAGATGATTTATTCTACTCTGACGGATAAATCAATGATGGCCCATAAGTTGCAGGATTCTTTGGATAACACTAATACTCAATTGCAGCTTGAAAAAGCTTCCTCCTAGGCTAAGGATAATATAATCAAAACTTTAGAAGAAATAATCATTGGTTTGGGTCACAATCCTAAATATGTGAAAGGTATCGAAGCTTTGATCAAAAGAAGGGATGATGATATTGCAGCTCTAAGAAAACAACTGAAATTACCAGCCTCTAGACATCCACAGACTGTAGAAATCATCAAACAAAATTCTCAGGAAGAAATAATGGATTTGCTCTTAAAATTGAATGAGAAACTTAACGCAACTGAGAGAGAGCTTGAGCAAGCATTGAAAGATAAGCAGGCAAATATTCCAGCACCTACAGCAGAAGTAGTGATAGGTACAACAACAACAGGTCAGCCAACAGAATTGCCACAGGGCAGCACTGCGAATTTGAACCCTGATGAATTAACAAAGTCAATGGAAGAAATGAAACTTCAGGCCATAGAGCTCTTCAAAGAAAAGGAACAATTGGCCACTCTAGAACACAAATATGATCTTTCAAAAATGAATGTTGCTGATAAAACAAGGGAAGTGAACAAATTAGAAAAATTGGTTAAGGCATTAGAAAAGGATCTCACATTGGAGAAACCTTTAAGAGAAATAAAGGAAATTCTTTGGGATAATATCATTCAATCAATAAAGGACGTCTGGTCCTCAATCCAAATAATGGATGAACAAAATGACTTAGTCAAATTGGCCCTGGATGAGATTTAAAGAGCAAGAGAAGAGTTGGGAAATATGCCAGAAGAAGCCAATAGGTTTATACATTTTTTGAATACTCAAACTAAAGATCAACTTGCAGAATTTGGTATTCAGAACAGGACTGGAACAATTTTGGAAATAAAGAGATTTTTTACTAAAAGAACCCTGGTACATAATTTAGGACGAAGGTGCTCAGATATGCAAGAAGAAATCATTGCCTTCAGAGAAAGATTGAATATTTTGTTAAACAGAGGATTGCCTAGTCCTATGGTTTCAGAAGATAAATTTATGAACCTTGATAGTTATGTTGAAAAATTGGACAAATATGCTCATAATCAAGCAAGTTCTTCAACCAGTTCATCAATAGAAGCATTGCCACAGGAAGAAATCTTCATGACAGATTGGAGAATTTATTTTATCTTGAGCATGAAGTAAATCACTTGTTCCCAAATCAGCCTAATTTCTTCAGATATACTGAGGCTGATGAAACAATGAGAAATTTGCAAAGGACTAGAGTGCCAAAAGCTAAATGGTGGGAAGAAATGATGGAACTTTTGTAAAAATTATCCTTGCATGAATTTTTGCCTATTTACCACATTACATCATGATAAAAATGATAGAAATATGAACAAAGGTCAAAGTGTATCAGAGCAGTCAAAGAGTATTAGTTAAACGAAGCATCCAGCACATAATTACTGGAGAGGACAACATCAAGCCAAATCATAGGGCCTGCCTCCAGCACATTCTCAAAAGAAGGAAACAGCACAACATCAGTTACCATTCTTTCTTATCTACGAGACCATCTGTCTCTATTTTATTGTAATTTACTTATGAGTCATCCTAGATAATATCTCAAGTTGTTATAAGATATTTTTTGTAACTTTTTGTATAAATATTCCCTCAATCGAAGTATTGAGTGTGGATTCTTAGACATTGCTGTAACATTGACTATTTTGGAATAAAAGTGCTTTGGAGAAATTTCTTTGTGGCTAAGCTGGATGATGAATTGAAGCGAAAGACCTTTTACAGGATTCATGCTTCAGACTACGGATCAATAAGTTTATCTTTATCTAGTGTTTTAAAGTCTTTATATATGTTTATTATGTCACTGTGTTTCATTTATGAATGATTAATGAAAATGATTAAATGAGGAAGTACTTAAGTTTAATATGATTTTAATCATTGATTATTCTAAATGTTTTCTTCTAAACTGGTTTAAACAAGGAATTCTTAATTGCTCCTGTTTTTCTAGTTTAAGCATTTTGGTTATTTAATAAATAATACTTCATTTCTCTTTGTTAATAATCACTCAATTTTCCCTCTTATGAATGTGTTGAAAGATTCTTAGTTTCCTTTCATCCATTTAAATCCATTCCATTCACTTTAGATCTAAAATTGTTCTCTGTTTGATTATCTTGCCCTGTAAAACCATCTTTTGTCTAGAGACTTAATTAATCCAATGAAGCCATCTTTTTGACTCCATAGCCCAATGGACTAAACTTCTCAATTTTTCCCTCTGCTATCGAATTCCACCACCCAAATTCAAACAAAACCCTTGAACTTTACAACTAGCCTAATATCTTCTAAAAACAAAGCTAAATTTTATAGAGAGAGCCCTCTCTGGGTATAGATTGGCTAGATTCTGTATCTAAAATATTGGTTTGTGGTTACCTCGGACCCCTTTCCTCTTCCAACAACTTCAAGGAAAATCTGAGTGATAACACATCGTATTTAGAAAATAGCTGCAAGATGGTTACAGAAGAATAACTTAAAAGAACAAATCATATCCTTCACTCAAATAAAGCCCGAAGAGATGCCCACTCAAATCCAACATCATGGAAAAGCAAGCCTTGGCACTGGTTAAAGCATTAAAGGATTTCAGGGTGTACGTCTTACATTCACACATCATTGCCTTTGTGCCACACACCATTTTCAAAGATATTCTAGGTCAGGACCCCGATGGTAAAAGGGGAAAGTGGATTGCCACTATTCTGGAATACTTCTTAGAAATTAGGCATACCAAACTCATCAAGGGACAAAGATTAGCAAAACTCATGGCCAAGTCTAATTTCAAGGTTCTAGATATGAATATGGTTGATGCCTTAGAAGAGATAGAAGAGTTGCCAGCACCATTTACTGAAGAAACATACACAAAATCTCCATGGTATGCCGATATTATTTATGTGCTACTTTACTTAAATGCTCCTCCTTCTTTGTCGAAAACAAAATCTAGGTTTGTGAAACAGAAGGCTTTAAAATATTGCATGATAGATGGAGTTTTATATTGGAAGAATGCTGTTGGGATACTACTAAAATGTTTACTTGAGAATGATGCAGGAAAAATAATGCATGAAATGCATGAATGAGAATGTGGAGGGCACTTAAATTGGAAGACCACAGTAAACAAAATCCTCAGATCAGGTTATTATTGGCCCACCCTTTTTCCAGACACCCACAAACTAGTAATGTCTTACCACAAATGCCAGATTTTTGATGGTAGGAGAAAGCTCTTGCCCTTACCCTTGAAGCTTATTAGTGTTGAAACACCATTCCAACAGTGGGGTTTTGACTTTATAGGGGAAATCCATCCACCCTCCTCAGCCCAGCATAAATGTATCCTCACAGCCAGAGATTATTTTACCAAATGGATAGAGGCCATACCCACTAGGAATGCTACTGACTCTGTCATTATTAAATTCCTTGAGACCAACATAATGTCAAGATTTGGCTGTCCTAGGAAAATAATCACAGATAATGCTGCTGCCTTTAAATACAAAAAGATGGTTGATTTCTGGCATAAATATCAGATCACCTTGGGCCACTCCACTGCCTATTACCCCCAAGGAAATGGACTTGTTGAATCTTCCAACAAGACTCTGATCAACATCATCAAAAAGTTGCTGGAGAAGAATAAAAAAGCATGGCATGGTAAGCTTGTTCATGCTTTGTGGGCCGACAGGTTAACCACCAAAAATTCAATCAACACATCCCCCTATCAGCTAGTCTATGGCATGGATGCTATTTTCCCAACATTCTTGGGAGTTATAGTCATGAAACTCCTTCAGGAATTTCAATTTGAAGAAAATGATATGCAGAGAAGGATCAATCAGACGATCCAATTGCAGCAGACCAGAGAGGAAGTTTACCAGAGAACTCAAGCAGTCCAAGAAAACATCAAAAGGAAATTTGACAAAAAGACTACAACAAATGACTTCCAAGTTAGGAATGTGGTTCTCAAATAGGATTCAAGAAGGGAAGAGAAAGGAAAACATGGTAAGTTTGAAAATCTGTGGAAAGGGCTCTATATTATTCATTCCTTAAGAGGGCATAATGCATTTTTCTTGCAAGACCCGAATGGTGAAGAGGTGTTAGGAGGTTATATCAATGGCAATATGCTTAAACACTACTTCTGTCAAGAGTCTTAAGTTTCAGAGATTTTCATCCATTGTACATACCGTTTGCATCAAAAAAAAGAAAAAAAGAAAGAAAGAAAGAAAAGAGGGCAGAAATAAAAAAAGAAAGGTATAGCCCCATACGAAAAAGAAATAAAATCTGAAAGTGTGCAAGCTCAAATGCCACTACGTTAAGAAACACTACTGTCCAATCATACAGCATAATCATGATTGGGCAGATTTCATTTTACTGCTGATAGGATAGCGAAGAAGATCTGCCAAACTGTCCAATATTGGCTTATCAGTAGAATAGATAGGGATATAAGAAAAGAGAACAACTCTAACAGGATCCAAACCTGAGCTGAAGTGAAGAAATAAAGATGACTCTAAAAAGCTCAAAATCTGAGTCACAACAAGAAGGAAGAATGTGTTTGAATTCTAGATCTTTAATCCTTCCAAGTTTTGTTTAATTTCTGCTATTTTCAGTTCATGTGCAGTTGTTTTTATGCCATGGACCCATAGAAAACCAGATAGTCTAATCCTGGTTTGAATTTATTTTCAATTTCTATCTTAGAATATAGAGAATGAAAACCTGCCAGACTGTTTAATCCTGACAGGTATTAGATTAGATAGAGAATTAAGAGTCCAACTGTTTAATCTGGGCACTTGGAGAAATAAGGGTAGCATTAGATAGGTTTATTTTTATGTTTGCAAAATAAAATGTTGGAAAAGAGTTTGCCAATCCAAGTGCAATCAAAGGAAGAAAAAATGATAGGACAGTAGGAATGGGCAGGCAAAAATGTTGTTTTGAAGAATGACAGTTGTTTTCAAGTTGCTGCAAAGGTTATCAGATCAAAATAAAAACTGCTGCCCAATGGAAAGGCACTGGTCTGCTAAATACAAATATTACTGAGGTTCTGGACACCTAAAGGGCAAGTTGTCCTCCCCAAGTGGAGCCACTATTAGCCACCCATAAATTTTGATATACCAAATGGTGGCTAAGTTTGTTTTCAAGCCTTCAAGAGATTTATTTTCCCCTGAAAATCCATCATCATTGAAGTCTTATGATGATTCTTTGTCCCTTTGGCTTAATATCCACTGCTGTTTCTACAAGGGCATGCCCAAAACCCTGCCATATTTATGAAAGAAAATGTTTTCCAAAGGCCTCTGAAACTACCCATTTTAACTCCTTTACCGTCATTTTCATAAAGCCTCATTTTCCTCTTTAAGACCCCCATTTCCTCCTGAAAAGCCTTCAAAATCCCTTTGAACCTCTAAAAATCCCTTTTTACAGGTTTAAACAAACTTTTCCCCTTTACCGAAAGCCAAGAAAATCCCTAAAAGTCCCCCTTTTTTGGCCTAAAAACTCATTTCTACACTAAGGCCTTAAGCCCCTTTCGGCCAGCCCCCTTAACCACTTCCCCCATATGCCTCGCGCCCAGAACCGAGCACTTAAGGCCTCTGGCGCTAATCACAATCGGAACATTCATACGGGCGTGTTTCTTTGTTAAACCAAAAGCCTTTGATGCGATAGTGTTACTGTTCTATCCGCCCCGCTGCGATCCTAGCCGTTGATCTATATATATCCGATGGCCCAGTGCTAATTGCATCATGCTAGCCCATGCGTACCCTCTTTCTGTCTTCCTCAATCGCGATCCTCCGATCCGATCGTGGCCGTTCATCTCTTGAGATCCGACGCCCTAGATCTCATCGCTCCCCTCCCATCGCTCCAGTCTTCCTCTCCGCTGATTCAATCTCCGCCGTCGATCTTGACCTGGATCGGACGGCTCGCCGTCAATCGCACCGTCACTAGTCGGAAGTTTACAATGTGTCAACCCTGCTACCTCCCCCAATCGCGATCCGCTGCTCCTATCGTGACCGTCCATTCAACCTAGATCCAACGGCTCACGTTTATTCGCCCTCCGCCATGACTAGGTCCCACCACCTAAGGTCCATTTCATATGTTTTCCATTGCATTTTCCCATTTCCTTTGTATTCGCCCAAACATTAAATTTTATGTTTTAACACTAAAAGTCTTTTCCCATGCTAATTCATGTCTAAACCTCGGTTTCATGGTGTTGCGCCATGTAACCCTTCTCTGCCATGCACGTTTCCTCTGCAATCGCTCCTCCACCTCCGCAAAAAGCTTTTTGAAGCATTTTTAAGCCCCGCGCAGGATTTCATAACAGGTTTCTCGTGTTTTGCAAGTTTAAAAGAATTTTTTTATTTATTGAAGATCAGGGTTATTGACCCCGACTTGAATCCTCCAGCGCCCTTTTTAGCCTGTGTATTCACACAAACAGGTCTGCAGAAGTTTAAAGCGTATCAGGAAAATATTAAAGGGTTGAAAGGCATAATATTGAAATATTAACACAGCCTTTGAAGACATCAGTGCTAAAAGCAGTTCGAGCGATCAGCGAAGTCAAAGCATAAACAAAGCTAATGCAGGTTTAAGTACAAAAGAGACATAGCAGCTAGTGAGACGGAACGATGACTGACACAGACCTGACCTTTACCCATGCACACAAGTCTGCAAAGCAGTTATTGCACCAGGGAAGCTACTCGAAATTGTTAGAGGCAATTATTTAGAAGTATGGGAGTCCTCATAGCCCATTCCTCACTTAACTCACATCAAGAAGATAATAGTACCTCTCCGGATGATTTTCTTCTCAAGGACACCTTGTGGGTGATTTCTGTCATATCAAAATGGCCTCAAACAAGACACAAAGTTATTGATCCTGTTTAGAATTCAATGAAATGTTTAAGGCATGGAATGGAGCATTCGAAATACCTCCTCCTATCACTGATGATCATTGAAACTTTCCTCACCTACTTTTCTCATTTTCTCTATAAATACTCTTCGAAGTCTCATTGTAAAAGGTTGGCATTTTGTGATTTCTAAAGTAATACATATTGCTGCTTTGAAGAAGCTTTGGTGTTATGAAGGAGTGTGAAGATCTATGTTTTTCTGTTGATGAAGGAGGCTGGACCATCGGATCCATGAGCCTGGTTTTGGTGATGTACTTCTTATTGTCTATGTTACTTCCTATGTTTCCACTTTGTTCCATCATGCTTTGCTTACAGTAGGATAAAAAGTTTAGGTAGAGAAATGTATCTTAGAAGCACCTCTAACATATTTATCCTTCACTGTTTATATGTTTTCTGCTACTGAATGTGACAGGGTAGTCTAATAGCTCTCTTTATATTCAGTTTGTCTTACTTCGGAAGTGGTTAATTCGGTTGTGTCAAAGATTGTTTAGGCATTCCCTCTTTCTTTACCACTAAATATTATGTCTGAAGTCTATCTTTGATTATTAATGCTTGCAGTTTAACAGTGAGGTTGGTCTCAATCATACACTCTGTTCTTTATTGTTATCATTGTGTTGAAGGCCCCTATAATTGCAGTCCTAGATGTCTAAGGCGTTCCCTCTTCTTTCGATGCAATTGTATGTTCTGTTGGTTAAACTCTCAAAGGTGAACTTGAAGGAGGAAACAGGGCGTTCCCCGAATCCTATAATTCACTTAGAAGGTTTAGTCTACATTTCTCCTTTCTTTGAGTGTTTATATTGATTAAGTCCAAAGCAATGAGCTTACTAAAGGAAATAGGGCATTCCTCGAATCCTTTAAGCCATTGTGAACGGGTTTAGTTTTTTGTTCACTCTTAGTCGTTAATGTCCATTCCATTTCACCTATACTATTCAATAGACCCTAGACCAAGTAGATTTTCCCTTTGGTTTCCCTTCTTAGTTAGAACTATTTGGACTTCACATGAATCCATTGCCCAATGGCTTGTAGATTCTCATGCTCTATAATTACCACATGAAACATACTTGTCCAACCAAACAAAAAACAAACAACCTTGAACTTCATAACTAGCCTAAAATTAACTTCTAAACCTTTCAAGACACATCTTTATAAATATATTGAGAGATCCCTCTCTGAGACTAGGAGGGCTAGATCCTAGAGCTCTAAAGTTTGGTTTGTATGTTGCCTTGTCTTTTGGTAAGCCAATCTATCAAAACACATGACACCAACACATACAACACTTTGATGTAAATTTGCAAAGTTGTGAGCATCTGTAACAATCTATTCTCACTCTCAATTCCCTCTCAATGGCATGTTATCACACTCTCAATAATACCAACTAACCAACAACGCCATTTTGTTTTCACATAAGTAAAAGACAAAATATCCTCAACAATTCTCCAAGTGAATACCACATGAAAACACCATCGGTATGCCAATACCCAGGACACCTGTACCATGGTAATCTCAAAACCAATACCATGGGAAAATATCCTGGTTATGTCAATACCAAGGAAACATGTACCATGGTAGTCTCTGTTAGGTCTCCGTAGTTTTCAAGATTGGCAAGTACAAACGCTGCAGAGCCTACATCAAAACCACTTTGGAATCTAAGGATCTAGCCATCCTAGATTCAGAGAGGGATCTCTCCATATATGTGTTTTCAAAGATATGATCTTTGAAACTTAAGTATGATTTTAGGCCAGTTCTAAAGAACAAGGTTGTGTGTTTTGTTTTGGTTGGGCAAGATAATATGAAGATGAAGGAAGTCTGTATGAAGGGTGAAGATGTAAGTAAGTGAAAGAATGTTTCGGTTGATAAGACAAGCAAGGCAAAACATCAATCCATTGGGTTATGGAGTCATAATATGATTTAATTGCACAACAAGATTCAAGAATGATCCACGGGGCAAGTCATCTATGTCAAAGGATCTCTTTAAGTTGATTTTATGGAATGAAACAGTAAGAGATGGAGTGAAGGAAGTAAAACACATGAAGAAACAAAAAACAGCCTAAGATCAAGTAAGTAATTTTAAAATAGCCTGCTTTTGACATGCACTTAAGGAAAAAAACACAAAAGTAACCTAAGATCGGGTAAGTACTTTTAAACCAGCCTGCTTTTGATATAATTTCAAGAGAAAACATTAAAAAAACAGAGAACAACTTAAGATCAAGTAAAGACTTTTAACTTAGCCTGCTTTCAGCATATTCTCAAAGGAAAACATTCATGATAAACATAAAAGGTAGTCTAAGATTAGGTAAGTACTTCCAAACTATCCTGCTTTCAGCATACTCTTAAGGGAAATTTTCCAAGAAACTGTTGGAGAAGAAACTAGAGGACAGGGCTAACCATAGACTTCTCTAGCTCAATGCTTAATTAGAAAAATTATCAAGAAAATTCAAAGACAATATCTCAAGTTACACTCAAAAAAACATGGGCTTACCAACATTCTTTGACTGATTACACTCTATTGATTTATCCTTGAATACACAATTCAACAGAAAACATAAAGATAAAGATTATTTAGTGAGATTTAGGGTACTTTAGAAGTAAATCTTAATCTATATTTGTTGTTCTTTATAAGAGGAAAGTGGACAGAATGAAAACATAAAGAAAATAACAATTACAGTGAGAAACACATCACCATTGACATAGACCAAGATCCCATAAATCAACTATTTGTATTTGATGTTCAAACCAGTTACAATCTTCAAGTCTAGTGGGTCTCTACAACTTCAAAATTCTCATCTTATCTTATGTGTCTTCAATTACAAAAACAGAGCTAGAGCAGATTCAAAAGCTATTTACATGCACCAAATATCCAAAGACCAACCCCTATATTGTCTTCTACATAAGAATTTATAGAAGAATGAGGAGGTGCAGTCACTGCAGTGTAAGAAGGGTTCGTTTGTTCAATTAATACAGAGTAATGGTTTCTTGACCTTTGGGAGGCCTAAGGGAAAAGATTTCAAGTGCTCATCTCTGTTTTAATAAATTTTTACATTAACTTTCATCAACTTTAGTTACTCTTGTTGACTTTGAGGGTTTTTGGTAGGTTGGCAGTTAATGTTGAGCTGCCTTTTAAAAATATCCCTGACTGTGCATTCATTATGCCTTCCTTTGAGGAAATAAGCCTGTGGGTGACAGTTTTGGCTTTAATTGCCTTACTGATGTGGCATTTGGAGGCTTCTTTCACTAATCTATCTGTTATTGTGGCTTAAAACACTGTTATAAAAGTTTGATTTTTCTTTATGCCCTCATAATCATATTGGAGTCTTTAATCCTGATGTGCTGACTGTTTTTTCGCTTTTCAAACACTTTCTACTTTATCCACTAAGTCCCTATCTTCAACAATCATTCGTTAAGTCTTTTGATCTTTGGTTTTTGGGCATTAACCTTTATCCTGTGTATAAGCCCTCAGACTGCAAGATTAAATCTTTAATCCCTTAATTCTTTATCTCGGACACTAGAATTACTTCACTCTTTCGTTCTTTAATCTTTACTCTCTGTTCCTTTGGCTTACTTTACTGATTTTATTTGTTTTTTTGTGTGCAGGGTTTCTTTTGGGTGTGCTAAGGTTTTGATAGTATAAATAGTGCTGAGAGAGCACCAATTTATCGTAAAACGAAACCTGGCAGCTCTTTTTCTTAGTGTTTTGGTCTTCAATCATGGAAGACTTTGGCTTTGTCCCTTCGCGAGTCGAGGACAAGGTTTCTGCTCCAAAAACCATGATAAAAACCTGCAACCAAAACAAAATATGTTATAAAAGCCTTGCGGTGTTTTGGAAAAATTGCTTAGGAGGCTGGTGGATCGGAGGAGCAGTGCGGAGGGGGTGATTATGCAGGCAGAGGAGTCTTATGGAGGAAAACAGGCGAAAATATGGTTCAAAATGATTTCTAGCGCGAAATGGACAAAAGTGGTTTTCGGAAAACCAGGAGTGGTTATCGCGTTCAATTCGGGTGGTAAGTGGTTTTAGCCGAATCGAACGTGATCCATTTGTATCGCGCTGCGTAGCTTTTTTGATACCATCGGTATCGCGTAACTTTGGGTTATTAAACTTCGGATGCAAAAATTGCGCAATATGCAATAACAATCGTCAGATGAGGGAGATGAGATCTGACGGTGCGGACCGGGTGCGATAGGAAAGTTTCTCGGGCGGAGTTTTGGTGGGGACCAAGTGTCGGCGTATGATTGGATGGGCCCTTTATGCAGTGGACGGTAGGCACCAACGGAGTTGGGTCATCGGGTTTGATGCGAACCGTTAGATCTATAAGATCAACAGTGCAGATTTGTTGCGGAGGATGGAGGAATAGGTAGGGGTGTGGTATTGTGGGGAACAAGGCGACCAAGAGCTGAGGAGGAGAGAGCGTATTGCATCAGCACATTTCCGTGGAGGGGAAAAGAAAGAGAAAAAGGATACGCCGACATGGTCCCAAGGTTGCAGTATGTGACCAGGGGCTTTTAAGGGAGAAGGGGGTTTATCGCATCAGTGTTTCACCAAGGAACAAGGCAAGGGGGAAAGATCAAAGGAAGTCTGATTGCGCGGTGCAATGAGCGCCTAGCGTCCAGTCACGAGGTTTAGTCATATGACGGAAAAAAATATTTGGGGCTAAGTCGAAAAAAGGGGCTAAAGTCTGAGGGTAAAAAAGGTTTAAAAATGAAACCCTTTAGGAGTTTTTAAGTGTTCCGATAGGCAGAATGAGGGCTTTTAAACCATTACAAAGGGTTTTTTAATGATTTAAAAGGGGATTTTTATGAAATAAAAGGTAATTTTTAAGGTTTTTTGAGGGGAATGGAGGAAAATTAGAAGGAGAAAAGGGGTTTTTTCAGGGAAAATGGAGGGTAAAAAGGGCCACAATGAGTGAATGAAATGATGAAAAGGTGTTGTTTAGGGAACAATTTTGAAGGGAGCAACACTGTTTTTAAGGCACAGTAGTTAAGGAACAACACTTAGGGAACAAAAAACTTTGAGAATGAATGATTTTCTATGAAAATGATATCTTCAAGGCTCAAGGACTGTTTTAGCCATCATTTTCTGTGACAAAATTTACTGATGGCTAACAGTGGCTCCACTTGGGGATGGCAGCTCCTTGAAGGTGTCAAGAACTTTAGATTTTATCTCTGGGATGCAGATCTATGGCTTGATCCATTGAACACATTTTTTCTTCTTTGATCATGTTGCTTTAAAAGATAACTAGTCTTTCATATCAGCAAACACATTTATCCCAATCATTCTAACTACATAGCCTACTTCCTATCATTTTTTCTTCAGAAGGAGCACTTGGACTTGCAAACCTTAAACATCAACATTTTATTCTTTGTGAAAACAGGAAAAAACTAATCTAAGTCTACTCTTATTTCTTCCATGATTTTATATTAGATTGTTGAACTCATAAATTATCTACCTAAGCTACTATCTACCAGGATTAGACTGTCTGGTAGATTTTATTTTCCACTTTCTAAAACAGAAATTTAAACATAGTCAAATCAGGATTAGGTTGTCTGATTTTCCATGGTGTCTATGGCTGTATGTACAAGCTGCACATAGACTTTATTTGCAGAAATTTAAAACAAAACTTTGAAGGCTTTAAGATTTTGAAAAATAAAAAAACCTCCTTCTCTCTTTCTTACAACTCTGAATCTAATCTTTTTAGAGCTGTTCTTTTCTTTTGGTTCATGTTTTGAGCATATTGGAACCAATTCTTCAACAAACTTACAGGTTCAACATTTAAGCTTGTTTGAACCACTGTTTTTCTATCCTAATCTAATCTACTGATAAGCCAAGATTAAACAGTTTGGAAAATCTTCTCTACTAACCTACCAATAGTAAATTGAAATCTATCTTAGTCATGATTAGGCTGTATGACTAAAATAGCAGTGTTGTTTATGGTAGTGGCATTTAAGCTTGCACACTTTCAGAATTTCTCTTTTGGGTATGGGGTTGTACCTTTCTTGTTTTATTTTTGCCCTCTTTTTATTTTTCTATTGTTTTTGTAGTTTTCTTTCTTCAAATTGAAAAACAGAGTTATATACACTGAATAAAAAGCCTTGAAATTAAAAATATGAGTCAACATAAATAATATTTGAGAACCCTTCCATTAACAGGACTTCCAAAGTACTCGGCTCCATCCAACTCTTGCAGAAAAAATGCATTGTTTCCAATAGTAGATTGGATAAGATAAGGGCCTTGCCATAAGTTATCAAATTTTTCATGTTTTCCCTTATCTTCTCTTCTTGAATCCCATTTCAAAACTTTATCACCAATCTTGAAATCACTTTCCTTGGTTCTTTTGTCAAACAACTTCTTGATGTTTTCTTATAGTTTCTTGCTCTGATGTATACTTCCTAGTTTTTTGTATATGTATAGTTTGGTTTATTCTTCTTGTTACATCATCATCTTCAGACTGCACTTCCTAGATCAGCTTCATGACTAGAACTCCCAAATTGGTTGGAAATATTACATCAGTTCCATAAACTAGTTGGTAGGGAGACATCCCAATTGATTTTTTAATTGTCAACCTGTCTGCCCATAAAGCATGCACTAGCTTGTTGTGCCATGATTTCTTGTTATCTTCCAGCAACTTCTTGATAATGTTTACCAAAATTTTATTTGAGGACTCTGCCAATCCATTAACTTGAGGGTAATAAGCTGTGGAATGACCCAATATGATCTGATACTTATGACAAAATTCTACCATTTTTTTAGAACCAAATGCAGCATCATTATCAGTTATGATCTTTCTAGGACAGTGAAATCTGGAAAGTATATAGTTTTCAAGGAATGAGATGATAATTGAGTTTGTGACATTCCTAGAGGGGATGGATTCTATCCACTTGGTAAAATAGTCTATTGCTATGAGGATCCATCTATGTTGGGCAGATGAGGGAGGATGGATTTCCCCAAAGAAGCCTAGAACCCACTGCTGAAAAGGAGCTTCAACAGTGATTGGTTGCAGAGGTAAAGGAAGCAATTTTCTTTTTCCTTCAAATATTTGGCATTTGTGATAGGAAACAATCATTTTATGAACATCTTGAAAGAGGGTGGGCTAGTAGTAACCAACTCTAAGGATTTTGTTAGTAGTTGACTTCCAGTAGAGGTGGCCTCCACATTCTCCCTCATGAAACTCATGCTTGATATTTTCTGCATCATTCTCAGACAGACATTTAAGCAATAATTCACTAGCATTTTTCCAATATAAACATTTATTCAAAATGAAGTAATTTGTATCTTTTAACTTTAAAAATATTTCCTTAGTTTTAGACAAACCAGGAGGAACATTAAGATTGAGCAAAACATACAGAATATCAACATACAAAGATGAATTTAGAAAATGATCTTCAATAATTGGAGTTGAAAACTCCTCGTGTTCATCTAATGCATTAAACATGTTTATATCAAGAGCTTGGAAGTTGGATTCAGCCATAAATTTTGCCAATCCTTGACCTTTTATGAGCTTAGTGGGCTTGATTTCTAAGTCATACTCTAAAATTACAGCAATCCACTTTCCTCTTTTTCCATCTGGATCCTGAGTCAATATGTCTTTTACAACTGAATGGGGCACAAATTCCATTCTGTGAGAGTCTAAAATGTAAACTCTGAAGTCCTTTAAGGCTTTGACTAAGGCAAAGGCTTGTTTTTCCATTATTTTATACTTCAGAGGTGCATCTCTTAATGCCTTGCTGAAAAATGCAATGGGTTGCTCTTATCCATTCAAATTGTTCTGTAATAGGACAACAACAACTGTTTTTTCTGATGCAAATGAAAAAATGAAGAAATATTTTGAAAAAATAGGACTGATGAGAACTGGTGTTTTAGTGAGTTCTTTTTTTACCAGTTCCAATGATTTCTTTGCTTCTAAGGTCCATTTAACTCCTTCTTCCTTTTTAAGCATGTTTGTTATGTTTCTAAGGAGTTCAACTAGATTGGGTATGAAACTTCTCAAGAAATTAATATTTCTAATGAAAGATTATAGCTCCTTGATGTTTCTGGGATGGTTGATTTTCAATATACCATCAATAATTTTTTGGTCTATCCTTATTCCTTCTTCTGATATGATATGTCCAAGAAGTTTTCCTTCTTGGAGACCAAATAGTGTTCTCTTTGGATTTAAAGATAACCCAAATTTTCTGCACTTTTCAAAGACTTTTCTCAAGTGTATTAGGTGTGCTTCATCTGTTTTAGAATAGACAGTGATTTCATCTAAGTAAATCACTATGAAGTAACCTATTTCTTCTAAAAATGCAATGTCCATGGCTCTCTGGAATGTGGCACCAACATTCATTAAACCAAAAGGCATTTTCAAATACATGAAAGTACCCCAAGTTGTAGTAAACATTGTTTTAAGTTGATCATCAGGATGTACCAAAATTTTATTGTATCCTAAGAAGCCATCTAGCAAAGAAATTCTTTTAGAACCAACTACCTTTTGTAAGATATGATCCATTTTTGGCAAAGGATAGTTGTCCTTTAGTGAGGCTTTGTTTAATTTTCTAAAATCAATGCAAAGCCTTATCTCTCCTGTTTTCTTCCTAACTAATACAAGACTAGACACCCACTCTGAGTATCTAATAGGGACAATAATTCCAGCATCATACATTTTTTTTATTTCTTTCTCTACCAGAGGTAATTGAACAGGGTTAATTTTGTGCAATTTCTGTTTAAAAGGTTTCTAGTTTTCTTTGAGGGGTATTTTATGCTGAATTATTTATGTATCATATGATTTCAGATCTTCATAGCTCCATGCAAACGCATCATAAAATTATTTAAACAACTCAATGTATTTTAGTTTGATATGAGCTGGCAGCGTTTTAGACAATTTGATTAATTTAGGCTTTTCCTTACTACCTATGTTGCATTCTTCCACTTTAGATTCTATGGGTTCCAGTTTTGGCTTCTTGGCCACATCATTCAAATCAAATAATTCCTCTAAAGGGACCAATCCTCTTGGAAAACTTTGGTCTTTAGATTGTAGCACTTCTAAGTCTTCATTTTCTAAATCCGTGCTATTCTATGTTTTATGATTGGGTTTATAGGTTAACAAATTTATTTTAGCAATCTTGGGAGACTTTCTTTCTTCAACAAGTGGGTTTTATTCAATAGGACAGTCTTGTTCATAATCAAAATCTGAGTTTGATGTCTCAAATTCATTTTTGGACTGTAAGAGTCTTATATTTGTTTATCTCCATAAAAAACTTGCCAATATCTTTCATTATCTGGGGCAGCTGGTCTAAATTTGATTTGGGTGGTGCATTGCCTGGTTTCATAGGGTGTTAAGCAAGTTCTTGCAGCAAAGGCTAAACCATTGGCAAGGATATTTTGGTTTCTTGGGATAAAGATAAGTTTGAATTCATCAAATTTTTTTAACAAGTCCATGGCATCATTTCTATAGGCTCTAAGTCTGGGATGTTTAGCACTGTACTGCCCATTTACTTGCCTAATAATCAACTCTGAATCCCCATGAAATTTTATCCTTTTGGCTCCTAGTTTTTTTAATAAATATAGGCCTAAAAGGAGAGCCTCATACTTTACTATGTTATTGGTACATTGAAAGTTTAATCTAAAGGAATGCCCCTTAGCATGATTGTTTTTAGTGTTGTGTATCCATATGCCTGCTCCTGCATCATTTTTAGTGCAAGACCCATCAAAATTCATGCTCCAAAGAGGACTGTTTTCAGATTTGTGATTTATTTCACTGTTGTTATCTTTGTTTTCTTCATCTTTTTGTTCTAAAAAAGGGTCTGCACTACGTTTTTCTGTGTTTTGTTCCTCAAGGTTTTCAATGTTTTGAGGTTTTACTCCTTGAATCTCATGATCTGCATTATGCTTGTGACTATTCTGGACCTTAAGACCTCTACTCTGTTTGTTGAAAATTTCTGAATCAGCAAGCTACTTTTTAATTTCCTCTTTGTTCTCCTCTTTATCAATGGCTGTAGCTATATTTGAATGTGAAGTGATTACAACATTTGGTGTTTTTTCATTGATTAGCTCTTGCTCTTTAGGAATATCATTATTAAAAAGAATGAAAGAGTCAAGGTTAGTGTGGATGGAATAGAGAGGAGAATTCTCTGGTCTTTCTTGGTTACTCACCATATATTTCATGTGTGTTTCCCTATAGAGTTTTCTAGGTTGACTGAAGACAGGGATGGTGGCATAAGTCATACCCATCTGCATTGTGCCTTGTAACTTAGCACCCCATGACCTTGAAAGAAGCATGCCATATTTGGGGGGTATATCAGCCACTACAATTCCATTACTAAACTCTTGGCTGGTATTTGGGCTAAGTTAACACACAGATCCTTCATTAGGCCTTGGCATCTCACCCTACTTGAATCAAATGAATATAAATATTTGTAGGGTCTAGTTACCTCGAAGCCTAATATTTCCATTATCACCTTGTGCATGAGGTTGTGTGATGCTCCTGAATCAAGCATGGCATTGTGCAAAATGTTATCATGGATGTTTAAACTGATATAAAAAGGAGGGGTGGTTCCTTCTTGAAACTTTCCTTCAATTTTTGGTCTGAATATGAGCTCTGGGGTATCATCATTTAAGTTAACTATGTCATGGAAATCTTCTATGTTCAAAGCTTTCAAAATATGACTTCTATATACATTTTGAGTGACTAATTAAGTGAGTGGGATAGAGATTTTGATTTTAGAAATTTCATTTTCTAGGTTGAAAGGAATCTAGTTTTTCAAAATGTTTAAATCAGCCTTGTTAGTCACACCTTGTTCAGCAAAATCAACTTGCTGATTTTTTATATTTATATCAGTTAGAATAGTTTTTTTAGGAGAATTAGCCAAGGTGCTAGTGATATTGGGGTTAATACTCTATATTTCATTAGCTCGGGTGTTTTTCCCTTTGTTTAAATTAGAATTCACAGCCACTATTTTGTGAGTTTCAGCTGTCTTTTTGGGTGCATTTTCAGGGTTGGTTTTGGCAGATTTATCAAAGGTTTTATTTCTAGGAGTCTCTCGATTATTTTTACTTCTGAGGGCATATTGTTTAGGTGATCCTATGATGGCATTTTCAGAGTATTGTTCATAATAATCAGTTTGTGGTCTTCTGTCATCAAAAGGTGTATATAGACCTTGTTTTCTTTCATGGAGGAAATCAAAATCCTCATTGCTTACTCCTAGCATGTTCATATTGTCATCCTCTATTTGTTCACCGGTTTCTTCATCCTCATTAACATAATTTTCTTGGAAAGGAGGTCTGATCTGCTGATCCTCCTCTCTTGGTCTATTTTGAGGTTGGTTTCTCCTAAAGTTCTAATTCTGATTTTTAGATTCATTTTTATTCTAGGGAGTTGATTGATTTTCCTTAGATTGTGCTCTCTCGAGTATGCTCATTTTCTTCATCATCTCCTCCATCATTCTTTCCATTTTTGAGCTAGATGTGGAAGGTGTATTTTCCTCCCTAAATGATACTTTCTTTTCATTCCTCATCCTAGCTCTTTTTTAATCAGATTTGCTTCCACAACAAGGGCTCCCTTCTGCATTTCTTCTAAGGTTAAGGGATCTCTTTCTCTTAGCTGATATGTCATTTTAGGATCAAATCCTTCAGGAAATTTGGCCAAAGTTGAGCCTTGTGGAGGTTTCAATTCTAGGGGTAGGGCATTATAGACACTATTGAACCTAGTGCAATAATTTTGAACACTTTCCCCAGTGTTTCTTTTGAGGTTGTTGTAGTCTGAAAGTATTTGGAGAGGGTTTTTTATGACTTCCCAATTGTTTAGGAATGACTGATGGAGAGCTTGGAGGTCATTAATACTATTAGGGGTTAATATTTTGAACCATTTTCTTTCTTCTCCCCCTAAACTCTGAGCAAACAATCTGAGTTTGACATTTTCATCACCAATCTCATTTCTGTCAAAATAGTCATTGATTTTTTCCACATGTTGTGAAGTAGTAGTAGCTCCACTGGCATCATATAATGGAAGCTTGGACTAATAGTCCTATGGTAGATTGACTAAAGGTAAAGGAATAACTAGAGGGGCATACCATGTTTCCATGATAGGAGGTTGTGGGAAAAGTCGGGGATTCACAGGTGGAGGATGTAGGATAGGAGGGGGTTGATGGAATGGAGTAGTTTGAACAGTGAGAGTAGGGATAAAAATGGTATTTGGATCAGCCAAAGACTGTTGAGTAGATCTAGGGTGAGAAAAACCAATGTTATGAATGAAATGAAGGTCAGGTGGGGTGGTTTATCTACTACCAGGATGTTCACCACTATGTTGGGGTGAGTGTGGAGACTCAAAGTCTATCTGATCTATATCACTAAGTGACTTAGTTCTGGATGGGTTTCTTATGAATGGTAAGTAAACTTGTGTATCTTGCAGAGCTGAGAGATTTTTAGGTACAAAGTTAGCTCTATGAATTGGTCTCATAATGTTGGTGTTTTAGAATTAGGATATTTCTAAGTATTTTTTCCGGATTATCAAATATCTCAGGGGATTTATTCAGATAGAAGCCTTAGGCATGAATTCTTCTAAGCCACTACATGTTGTGTTTTCTAATCTAAATGATAAGAGAAATTTAACCAAATATGACAATATTTGATAAAGTTAACTAATCTTTTTAAACAAGGAAACTTGATTTCGCCAATTTCCTCAACCGACTTTGTATTATATTATGATAGAAATGGGTTTCCTGCATGGAGTATTTAGGTCTATTCAGATTGTGGAGTCGCTGTGGAAATTTTTAGCTTTTTAGAAGGTGTGTTAGCCACCCATAAATTCGACAAGCAAAACAGGGGGCTAAGTTTGTTGTTGAGCCTTCAAGGAATGCATTTCCTCTTAAAACACATCATCCTTGAGGCCTCCTTGTGCCTTTTGTCCTTTGATAAAATCCCCTCTGCTGTTTTCCATTATAAAACCTCTCTGTTTGCGAAGAAATGCCCAAAGTCATCCTCTTTTCCTTTATTTCATCCCCCCTAAACCTCTGTTTCCATTCCCATGTCTCCCCTTATAATTCCCCTCCCTTTCAGTCATTTTAAATATCCCTAAAATGCCCTTAAAGCCTGAGCCAATCGCACCTGAGTGCCCAAGCGCGCATTTCTTTGTTACAACAAAACTCCTGATGCGATTGTATTTTGTTGTGAAGTCATCCGCGGTTCGCTAATCGCTGATCTACACGATCGGATGATCTACAATAATCGCAACCATTATCAATCGCATGTTCTATGTTGGATGTTTGATCACTCATCGCAAAATTTGCGACATGATTGATCGTATCGCAAAAATATTTGCGATGTTTATTTCAATCTCTACATTTCGATCCGATCCACTTGCCCGCTTCCATTCTCCGATCCTCCGATCGCTGAATCGCCTAATCACACTTCCTCCGATCGTAGTCCCCCCCGAACATTGCAACTCGACTTAATCCCCATCGCTATTTCTCGCTGATCCTACGCTCGACGCTAATCGCCTCTATCAATCGCTTCTCAATCGATTCTCTTCCGCACCCCTCGATTGCGATTATCCTGATCCAATCCCGACCGTCCGTTCAATCCATGATCCGACGACCATCTCACTTCTCGCCCCATCGCAATCGGAACTTTTTTAATGTGTCGCCCTTGTTTCCCTCTGATCGTGATCGCCCGACTAAATCACAGCCATCCATTCGTTCTGAGATCAAGGGCCCAGATATTATCGCATCATGTCTGTCGCTCTTTCCCTTTGGCCCTCTGAACAGATCTCCACCGTCGATCCCCTTGTCGATCCAACGGCCACCGCTCAATCGTACTCTCATCCCAATCGCAATCACATTTTCTAATTGCAACCACCTCTTGTCCATTGCGATTGTGGTTTCTCCGATTAGATCGTGGCCGTCACTCTTCCTCCGAGATCCGATGGTCCAAAGTGAATTTCCCTCAAACCACGCCGAGTCCCACCATGTATGGTCATTTCCCTCACGTATTCATGGCATTTTCATTGCATTCCTTTGTATTTCCATTCATAACCAAAGTTTTTTGTTTTACATTAAAATCATATGTTCCATAGTTATTCCACCCTATTTCATATATCATCCTGCTGTTCTGATCTCCGTCGTTGATCTTCGTCTCTCGACCACGATCGAACGGTCCATACACACTTTTCGGTCAAACCCTATTTTTTTTTGTTTACACCATATCAAAGAACTTTCCACAATTGTTTCATATTAAACCACCATTTCACCACCGTCGTGCTGCCACTCTGCCCGTCCTCTGTAACCATCCACCTCCTCCGTGCATGGATTTCATGACCAAGTGGTGTGTTTTGCAGGGTTGTCAATGGTGAACGCTGCAATGATTACACAGTTTTAATATAGCGGCATTTTCTCACCAACAGAGACAGGAAGGAGTTTGACAGGACTTGCATTCAAGAACAGGGTTGAAAACTCTGTAAAGTCTTCCCAAGGCCATTTAAAACGCAGATTTCACAGACATAGATATAAATGACGCTGCAGAGATTTCAATGCACAGAAAACTAAGTCATCAAGGTTCCGCATCAGCAGATTGTTCTTAAGGACCAAGCGCCCATACTGTTCCCTATATCTACCATGTTCCTGAAGAAATTCCCGCCCAGACCACAGTCCTAAGCTACCAGAACAGTTGTTAATGTAGTATGGCAGACCATTCAGTCATTTATTTACCATTTTGTTTATGCACCAAAAGGTGCTATAGAGTTCTGCAGCCCAAAGTACATCAGGACCATACCAGAGTAAAGGGAAGCCGAAGAAGATCATTCTTTCGTCTAAGACGTGCCAGAGATTAATGCATAAGATTTAAAATAGAATGGGCTTCAGCCCTCTTTCCTTTCTGAGTTTTAATTCTTCATTTAGCTCTTCACCTACCTCCTCTGCTCTCTTTCAGCAATAAAACTCATGAGAAAATTATTGAAATGTTTGTTGTTCGGCTGCTGTCGTTGCTGTTATAGGGATTCATTCTGACTGTTAGAACAGTTTTGGGAGGGACTAGCAGAGTAGTTGTATGTAGTAGGCTAGGAGGAGAAGTTTAAGTTGTAACAACTATAGAGTTTGGTGTATGTGACTGGTTTTGCATCAATTAATCAAAGCACATTTCACAGGATCCTAGTCTATTACTATTGGTGAAGTTTTCTCTAACTCTGTTATTACATTTTCATACTTTTACGTTTTCTGTTGGCTTGCATCAGAAATATGGCATAGGATTTACCCTTGTTAGGTACCCTATGTCTCTGCTCTCCTTGCCCTCAATGTTTTCTGCTAAATGTGTTATTTGAGGGTTGATTTTAGTCAATTTAACCAGTGTAGTGGATGTTATTGACTGCTCTCTGATGTATGAATTGAATGGATCATCTCTTAGATGTTCTTGTTGGTTTAAGCTGGAATATTTGGGAACAATGGGGATTAGAGTTAGCCCTGTCCATTAGGATCCTTGTGCAACCAGTTGGCCTTTACAAGATCTCTTGTTAAACTTATCTATGTTTTTCCCTTGGAGCATGCTAAAGTTGACCTAGAGTTAAATGACCTCTAGTCTGATCTATAAGCCACCCCTTTGTCCCTCCTTTGAAAGTTTCCTTTGAGTATGTCCAAGCAGGTCTAGAGTTAAATGACCTCTGACCTGATCTATAGACAGAAAATTAGGTTGCTTTCCTTCTTTCACTTTCCTTCCTTAATGTTCCATCCCACCATCTAATCTAAAAGACCCTTTAGTATTAGATGACTTGCCCTCTGAAAGCTTTGGCTAGTTGTTGCATGTAAGTACCTTTCATGACTCCATAGCCCAATGGATGAAAGTAATGCCCTCTCAACCTATGATCTCATGACCAACTCAGCAAATTTCACCAACCAAATCATTTAAAACCCCCCTTTGTGCTTCATACCTAGTCTAACATCTCATTTTGAGCTTCAAAGATATATAATTCTTTGTTTTATTGGAGAGATCCCTCCTGTGTCCAGAGGGCTAGATCCCAGGCCTCAAGCGGTTCTGATGTTGTCTCATCTTTTGATATAGCCAAGTTCCATTAAACATAGGAACCCCAACATAATGGGGACTACCGGGGAAGAGACCAATCAAATTTTTGATTTGGTAAACTACCTGCAGGGATAAAGAAATCTTAAATCATCCACCCGACGACCCACAGCTCTCGAATGATTAGCAGACCCACCTGATCGTATGCCACTAATTATCTGTGTGATTCACAAGACTCCACTGGGAGACCATGTCACAGTACAACATTAGCCATGCTAAAGATCCAGTCACTTCACTAATGGAAGACTCTGAAAATCTAGTAAATACATCCGAGCCCCCATAAAGAAGTTCCGTGATGAAGCAGAAAGAGTATCGAAGAAATTGAATGGGAGGACCTTCCAAAGATTGTCCATATCAGCTCAAAACTTGATACTATACCTGTGCTTAAGAAAATGTTTCTAGATTTGGTGGTTGAGAGATATGAAGCTGAGATCGAGCTTTTGAACTCACAAGGAAAATCATATCAGTTCAGAGACCCCAGAGCATTTTTGGAAAGTCTCCCGCCCCTTAAAAATGAAGAAATTCCACTGCTTTTTGAAATACAAGAAGAATATGATCGAGATTTCAAGAACCACACTGAAGACGCAGTGGAAAATACGATAGTCAAAGCTCCCCGAGAGGAAGATGGCCTACCAGTCATGGCAGGCCTGAAAAAAGAAAGTGTACATCATATGTTCATCGATCCTGTGGCAGAGTACATGGAGGCCCTGATGTGCTCGGATTCTCCAGCATTGATCTTTAGCATGGGCCAGATTCATCAGGAGTGGTCACTACTGATGGTGACCTCAGTTTTGAAGGACCACATGCAGAGGACCTGTGGTCATCTCTGACAGGCAGTCAATGCTCATATCCTTTATTATTACTACTTGACTGGCTGCACTGGAATTATTGTATCACCTAGAACATCAGAGATTTCCATGGTTAGAGTAGAGTAGATAGGAAGTCTAAAATAAGCTCAGCCTCTGAGCATGTAGTTAGTTGTCTCAATTCCTGCAAAGTCCAGAAAGTCAGACAGTGTAATCCTGGCTTGACTATTTTTCAATTTCTGTTGTAGAATATAGAGAAGAAATTTGCTAGACAGTTTAATCCTAGCAGATAGGCGTGTAGGTAGAGAAGTTATGAGGCCAACAGTCTAATCTGGTCTCGTGGAGTAATAAGGGTAGAAGTAGAATAGGTTTATTTTCCTGTTTGAAAAAATTGATGATGTAAAGGGTCTACAAGTCCAGATGCACCCTAAAAGAAAAAATGATAGGACTTTAGTGTGGGTAGGTAGTTGTTTGGGAGAATGTTACTGCTGATGTAATGTCTTCATGATTTGTGGCAGCTGATCTAAAGAAAGAAAGGGATGTGCCAAGCAGTAGGCACCTGGCCTACACCAAATATTTATCTTCTGAATTCTTGACTCCTTCAAGAAGAAGCCATCCCCATGTGGAGGCACTGTTAGCCCCCATAAATTTTTGACAAGAAAATAGGGGGCTAAAATTTTTTTGAGCCTTTAAGGAATGCATTTCCCCTGAAAACGTGTCATCCTTGAAGCCTCCTTGTGCCTTTTGTCCTTTGATGAAATCCCCTCTGCTGATGTCCATTATAAAACCTCTCTATTTGTGAAGAAATGCCCCAAAAGGCCTCCTCTTTCCCGTTATTTCATCCCTTCTAAACCTCTGTTCCATTCCCATGTCTCCCCTTATAATTCCCCCTTAGTCCTCTTAAATCTCCCTCAAATCCCCTTCAAGTTCTACCCACATCCCTTGTTGGGTCAAATTTCCCTTTTTCCCCTTTATCGTTCCCCTTCCTAACCCTTAAATTTCATTAAATGGGCTAAAAACCCACTTTCCTACTTTGTAATAGGGCTTATCCCCTTTCCCGCTAGCCCCTTTCAACCACTTCCCCATATACCCATAGCCCAATACCAAGCGCTTAAAGCCTTGGGAGCCAATCATAATCGGAGTGTCGAGCGGGCACATTTCTTCTGTTACAACTGAAAAACTCCGATGCGATTGTATTTTGTTGTTAAGTCCTCCGTTGTGTTCCGTACCGTTGATCTACACGTAGATCGGACGGCCCGCACTAATCGTAAACTCTTATCAATCGCATGTTCTATGTTGAATGCTCTGATCACTCATCGCAAATATTTGCGATGCGATTGATCGCGTCGCAAATATTTGCGATGCGATTGATCGCGACTTCGCTCTGATCCACTCTGATCACTCCATTCCCTCCGATCATCCGATCGCGAGTTTCCCCCCCTCGATTGCGACCTTCCGACTTAATCCCCACCATTTTTTTCCCCACTAATCCTACGGCCCAGCGCTAATCGCTCCATCGCAATCGCGGTGTTCAATCGCATCTCCTTTTCCACGCCCCCCGATTGCAATTATCCCGATCCAATCCTGACCTTCCGTTCAATCCACAATCCGACAGCCATCGCACTTCCCGCCCCATCGCAATCGGAACTTTTGTAATGTGTCGCACTTGTTTCCCTCTGATCGCGATTACTCGACTAAATCACAGCCGTCCATTCGTTCTGAGATCAAGGGCCCAGATCTTATCGCATCGCGCCTGTCACTCTTTCCCTTTGGCCCTTCTAACAGATCTGTCGATCCCCTTGTCGATCCAACGGCCAGCGCTCAATCGCGCTCCCGTCCCAATCGCAATCGCATTTTCTAATTGCAGCCACCTCTTGTCCATTGCGATTGCGGTTTCTCCGATTAGATCGTTGCCATCGATCTTCCTCCAAGATCCGACAATCCAAAGTGAATCGCCCTCCAACCACGCCGGGTCCCACCATGTATGATCATTTCCTTCGCGTATTCATTGCATTTCCATTGCATTCCTTTGTATTTCCATTCATAACCAACGTTTTGTGTTTTACATTAAAATCATATGTTCCATAGTTATTCCACCCTATTTCTTATATCATCCCGCTGTTCTGATCTCCGTCGTTGATCTTCGTCGCCTGACCACGATCGAACGGTCCATACGCACTTTTCGGTCAAACCCTATTTGTTCGTTGTTTACACCATATCAAAGCATTCTCCATCGTTGTTTCATATTAAACCACCATTTCACCACCACCGCGCTACCACTTTGCCCGTCCTCCGTATCCATCCTCCCTACCGTGCATGGATTTCATGACCAAGTGGTGTGTTTTGCAGGGTTGTCAATGGTGAATGCCGCCATGATTACACAGTTTTAATACAGCGGCATTTTCTCACCGACAGAGACAGGAAGGAGTTTGACAGGGCTTGCATTCAAGAACAGGGTTGAAAACTCTGTAAAGTCTTCCCAAGGCCATTTAAAACGCAGATTTCGCAGACAGGGATATAAATGAAGTGGCAGAGAGTTCAATGCACATAAAACTAAGTCATCAAGGTTCTGCATCAGCATATTGTTCTTAAGGACCAAGCGCCCATATTGTTCCTTGTATCTACCATGTTCCTGAAGAAATTTCCGCCCAGACCACAGTCCTAAGCTACCAAAGCAGTTGTTAATGCAGTATGGCAGACCATTCAGTCATTTATTTACCATTTTGTTATGCACCAAAAGGTACTACAGAGTTCTGCAGCCCAAAGTACATCAGGACCATACCAGAGTAAAGGGAAGCCGAAGAAGATCATTCTTTCATCCAAGACGTGCCAGATATTAATGCATAAGATTTAAAAAAGAATGGGCTTCGGCCCTCTTTCCTTTCTGAGTTTTAATTCGTCATTTAGTTCTTCACCTACCTCCTCTGCTCTCTTTCAGCTATAAAACTCATGAGAAATTTATTGAAAAGGTTGTTGTTCGGTTGCTGCCGTTTCTGTTAGAGGGATTCATTCTGACTGTTAGAACATTCTTGGGAGGGATTAACAGAGTAGTTGTTATGTAGTAGGCTGGGAGGAGAAGTTTGGATTATAACAGCCATTGAGCTTGGTGTATGTGACTGGTTTTGCACCAATTAATCAAAGCACATTTCACAGGAACCTGGTCTATTACTATTGGTGAAGTTTTCTCTAACTTTGTGTTTTACATTTCCATGCTGTTTCATTTTCTGCTGGCTTGCATCAGAAATATGGCATAGGATTTACCCTTGTTAGGTACCCTATGTCCCTGCTCTCCTTGCCTTAAATGTTGCTCTTCTAAATGTGATTATCTAAGGGCTGATCTCAGTTAATTTAACCAATGTAGTAGTTCCTTACGCTGCTAGCTGATGTATGAGTTAAATGGAATCTGTCTTTAGTTGTTCTTGTTGGGTTTAAGTTGGAAGATTTGGGAACACTAGGGATTAGAGTTAGCCCTGTCCACTAGGATCCTTGTGCGATCAACTGGCCTTTCTAAGATCTCTCTGTTAAACTCATTCTCTGTTTTTCCTTTGGAGCATGCTAAAGCTGACCTGGAGTTAGATGACCTCTGGTCCGATCTAAAAGCTGCCCCTTTTATCCCTCCCTTGAGAGCTGACTTTGAGTATGTCCAAGCAGGTTTGGAGTTAAATGACCTTTGATCTGATCTATAGACATAAATTAGGTTGCTTTCCTTCTTTCACTTTTAATCCTTAATGTTCCATCCCACCATTTAATCTAAAAATATCCTTTAGTATTAGATTACTTGCCCTTTGGAAGCCTTGGCTAGTTGTTGTAAGTAATTCTCCTTTCATGACTCCATAGCCCAATGGATGGCACTTTCTTGACCTATCCCCTTAGCTGAAACATCCTGCTGTTTTGTTCTTTCCCAATACTTTCACCTATGATCTCATTATGACCAACCCAAACAGCCTCTCACAAACCAAATCATTTAAAACCCCCTTGTGCTTCATACCTAGCCTAACATCTCATTTTGAGCTTCAAAGATATATCATTCTTTATTTTATCTGGGAGAGATCCCTCCGGTCTGTGAGGGCTAGATCCTAGGGCCCCAAAATAAGCCTGATGTTGTTTTATCTTTTGGTATAGCCAATCACAAAACATAGGAACCCCAAATGTATACAAAATGGTTTTATGGTCCACCACCACTAATAGGTTTGAATACCAATCTGAAATGTTTTGTGTTTTCTGAGTTTTCACAGTCCTATGGGTTATGAGAGTGTCCTAAATCTGTTTCAACACTTAGCTACGGTGATGAGACAAACATAGTTTACTCTATGGCTTACTTAGCTGATTTCTTCAAGGTTTTACTTGCTAGAATCCTAAGAATTACTTAGTTTGTCACTGATTCAGATAATTCCTATCATGATCACCAATAAAATGGTAGTGCGTGAATAAATCTTATCTTTCTTAAATGAATACTGCTTGTTTGCTTAAGGGCTTTTACTCAGAATTCCCCAATATGGTAGGTCTCCATAGTTTGCAAGATTTGCAAGTACAAAGGCTGCAGAGCCTACATCAAAACCACTTTGGAATCTGAGGATCTAGCCATCCTAGATTCAGATAGGGATCTCTCCATATATGTGTTTTCAAAGATATGATCTTTGAAACTTAAGTATGATTTTAGGCTAGTTATAAAGAACAAGGTTGTGTGTTTTGTTTTGGTTGGGTAGGATAATATGAAGATGAAGCAAGTATGTATGAAGGGTGAAGATGTAAGTAAGTGAAAGAATGTTTCAGTTGATAAGACAAGCAAGGAATAGGATCAATCCATTGGGTTATCGAGTCATAATAGGATTTAACTGCACAACAAGTTTCAAGAATGATCCATGGGGCAAGTCATCTATGTCAAAGGATCTCTTTAAGTTGATTTTATGGAATGAAACAGTAAGAGATGGAGTGAAGGAAGTAAAACACATGAAGAAACAAAGAACAACCTAAGATCAAGTAAGTACTTTTAAACTAGCCTGCTTTTGACATGCACTTAAGGGAAAAAACACAAAAGTAACCTAAGATCGGGTAAGTAATTTTAAACCAGCCTGATTTTGATATACTTTCAAGAGAAAACATTACCAAAACAGAGAACAGCTTAAGATAAAGTAAAGACTTTTAAATTATCCTGCTTTTAGCATATTCTCAAAGGAAAAAATTCATGATAAGCATAAAAAGTAGTCTAAGATCAAGTAAGTACTTCCAAACTAGCCTTCTTTCAACATACTCTTAAGGGAAATTTTCCAAGCAACTGTTGGAGAAGAATCTAGAGGATAGGGATAACCATAGACTTCTCTAGCTCAATCCTTAAATAACAAAATTATCAAGAACATTCAAAGACAATATCTCAAGTTACACTCAGAAAAAAATGGGCTTACTAACATTATTTGACTGATTACACTCTATTGATTTATCCTTAAATACACAATTCAGCAGAAAACATAAAGATAAATATTATTCAGTGAGATTTAGGGTACTTTAGAATTAAATCCTAATCTATATTTGCTGTTCTTTATCAGAGGAAAGTGGAAAGAATGAAAACATAAAGAAAATAACAATTACAGTGAGAAACACATCACCATTGACATAGACCAGGATCTCATAAATCAGCTATTTGTATTTGATGTTCAAACCAGTTACAATATTCAAGTCTAGTGGGTCTCTATAGCTTCAAACTTCTCATCTCAGCTTATGTGTCTTTAATTACAAAAACAGAGCTAGAGCAACTTCAAAAGCTATTTACATGCAACAGATATCCAAAGACCAACCCCTATATTGTCTTCTACAGAAGTATTTATAGAAGAATGAGGAGGTGGAGTGTAAGAAGGGTTCATTTGTTCAATTCATACAGAGTAATGGTTTCTTGACCTTTGGGAGGCCTAAGGGAAAAGATTTCAAGTGCTCATCTCTATTTTAATCAATTTTTACATCAAATTTCATCAACTTTAGCTACTCTTATTGACTTTGAGGGTTTTTGGTAGGTTGGCAATTAATGTTGAGCTGCCTTTTAAAAATGTCCCCGAATGTGCATTCATTGTGCCTTCCTTTGAGGAAATGAACCTGTAGGTTGCAGTTTTGGCTTTAATTGCCTTACTGATGTGGCATTTGGAGGCTTCTTTCGCTAATCTGTCTGTTTTTGTGGCTTAAAAACACTATTATAACTTTGATTTTGCTTTATGCCCTCATAATCATCTCAGAGTCTTTAATCCTAATGTGCTTATTATTTTTTCACTTTTCAAACACTTTCTTCTTTATCCACTGAGTCCCTATCTTCAACAATCATTGGTTAAGTCTTTTGATCTTTGGTTTTTGGGCTTTAACCTTTATCCTATGTATAAGCCCTCATACTACAAGATTAAATCTTTAATCCCTTAATTCTTTATCTCGGACACCAGAATTACTTCACTCTTTCATTCTTTAATCTTTACTCTCTGTTCCTTTGGCTTGATTTACTGATTTTCTTTGTTTTGTTGTGTGCAGGGTTTCCTTTGGGTGTGCTGAGGGTTTGATAGTATAAATAGTGCTGAGAGAGCACCAATTAACCATAAAATGAAACCTGGCAGCTCTTTTTCTTAGTGTTTTGGTCTTCAATCATGGAATACTTTGGCTTTGTCCCTTCGCGAGTCGAGGACAAGGTTTCTGCTCCGAAAAACCATGATAAAAACCTGCAACCAGAACAAAATATGTTATAAAAACCCTGCGGTGTTTTCGAAAAATTTCTTAGGAGGCTGGTGGAGCGGAGGAGTGGTGCAGAGGGTGTGATTATGTAGGCAGAGGAGTCTTATGGAGGAAAACAAGCAAAAATCCAGATCAAAAATATTTCTAGCACGAAATGGAAAAAAGTGGTTTTCCGAATACCAGGAGTGGTTATCGCGTTCAATTCAGGTGGTAAGTGGTTTTAGCCGAATCAAACGCGATCCAGTTGTATTGCACCATGTGGATTTTTCGATACCGCTGGTATCACATAACTTTGGAGTATTAAACTTCGGACGTGAAAATTGCGTGATATGTAATAATGACCGTCGGATGGGAGATGAGATCTGACTTTGCGGACAAGGTGCAATAGGAAATTTTCTCGGGCAGAGTTTGGTGGGGACCAGGTGTCGGCACATGATTGGATGGGCCCTTTATGCAGTGGACGGTAGGCCCTAGCGGAGTTGGGTCGTTGGGTTTGATGCGAACTGTTAGATCTATAAGATCAACGGTGCGGATTTGTTGCGGAGGATGGAAGAATAAGTAGGGGTGTGGTCTTGTGGGGAACAAGGCGACCAAGAGCCGAGGAGGAGAGAGCTTATCGCATCGGAACATCACCGCAGAGGGGAAAAGAAAGAGAAAAAGGATACGCTAATCGAGCAATGCGATGAGGGCTAAGGTAAGGCCCGAGACACAGTCCTAGGTTGCAATATGTGACCAGGGGCTTTTAAGGGAGAAGGGAGTTTATCGCATTGGCGTTTCACCAAGGAACAAGGCAAGGGGGAAAGATCAAATGAAGTCCAATTGTGCGATGCGATGAGCGCTTAGCATCCAGTCACGGGGTTTAGTCATATGACGGAAAAAAAGAGCTGGGGCTAAGCCGAAAAAAGGGGCTAAAGCCTGAGGGTAAAAAAGGTTTAAAAATGAAACCCTTTAGGTGTTTTTAAGTGTTTCGATAGGCAGAATTAGGGCTTTTAAACCATTACAAAGGGTTTTTTAATGATTTAAAAGGGTATTTTTATGAAATGAAAGGTAATTTTAAGGTTTTTCGAGGGGAATGAAGAAAAATTAGAAGGAGAAAAGGGTTTTTTTCAGGGAAAATGGAGGGTAAAAAGGGCCACAATGAGTGAATGAAATGATGAAAAGGTGATGTTTAGGGAATAGATTTGAAGGGAAAAACACTATTTTTAAGGCACAGTAGTTAAGTAAAAACACTTAGGGAACAAAATCCTTCAAGAATGAATGATTTTCTATGAAAATGATCTCTTGAAGTCTCAAGGACTATTTTAGCCATCATTTGCTATGACAAAATTTAGTGATGGCTAACAGTCTCCAAACCAATACCATGGGAAAACACCATGGTTGTGTCAATACCAAGGACTCCTATACCATGGTAATCTCCAAACCAATACCATGGGAAAATACCATGTGTATGTCAATACCGAGGACTCTTGTACCGTGGTAATCCCAAAAACGATAGCACGAGAAAATACCATGGTTATGTCAATACCAAAACTATCTGCACCAAGGTTATATCGCATGCCAACCTACTCCACACACACATACCAATACCATGGTAATTTAAATACAAATAATACATGTACCATGGTAATACCAATACCAAAGGCACCTATACCATGGTAATACCAATACTAGGGGCACCTATACCATGGTAATATTTTACTTATTCTCAATCAAATATTGATGTAAACCAATTAGCTTCTATACCAAATACCATGGGAACCTTCCTTGGTAACATTATATAACCAAAAAATCATATGCATAACCAATGCATAACCAAACACCTCACCAACATCCAACTCTATGCAACAACATGATCATGAGGACCATGACATACTCTACTCACACTTTGTATGCAACACCTACAAATCATAGATCCATCTGAACATATCCATTCTAGTAGACATGCCAAAACCAATGCAACACATCAACCAAGTACAAGCCACCTGTAGCCAAACATACAAGTGCTAACCAACTCTCTTACAAACCATGCTACCAGGTTGAAATCAATTCCAACCAAAAATACATCTACAATACTGCAACACATATCAATGCCAACAACCTGATGTGAATAGGAATTGGGGATAAAATCCCCAATCTCCAAATTTCCAAATTTATCCCCATATATTTTTAGGGATGAATTAGTTTAAAAATGGGGATTTCTCATTTTATCCGAGGACTAAAAAGCTAGAATCTACACATTAATTTACACTTCAAAATTCTAGGAAACAAAAGTAATCACCAGTTGTTAGAGGTTTCAAGATATACTGTTAAGAAAACATCCTCACAAGAAGTAAAAAAGGATGTAGAAAGTCAAACTCCACAATTTGATCCTAAAATAGGTGAGATTATTCTTACACATTTTGGCTGCAAACATCAACTTCAAACTACAAAACTTACAAATCGAAAATCCAACATTTCGGCTTATCACTTGATGAAGAAAGGTCCAAAAAGCTCCTTAACAACATGTTTGTAACCTATGCCTCATAAACATCACAGATAGGTCCTTAAAATCCATTTACAAGGTTTCTAATCAAAGGAACCTCCCAATATTCTCATTTCAACTTAGGGATACAACATGATTATTCATTCCCACTATCAGCCCAACAATGGCCAACCATACTAATAGAAATATGAAGAGTCATAAGCTCAAATCATCTTGTGCATTTAATTCAGAAAATCATGCATCTCAAATTCATTATGGGTAACATCTTTTAAATATTACTTCCTTATACAAAATTTTATATGTTAAGTCCCTATATTAATAGTGTAGCCCCTTATTATGTTAGTGTAGCCCCCATTATTGTTATTATTGTACCCTTGAAACCCCCATATTGTTATTATTTTTCCTTTACATTATTATTGTTAGGTCGGCTAGGATTACATTGTGGCCCTACTAGGATTATATTGTGGCCCCATGGACTCCTATATATAGAAGGAGATTTTGTTCATTTGTATCATCCAAGAATTTATCATTCATGTAATGTATTGGAGGTTGCCCCCTCGAAGTGGCTTATTTCTAAGGCGTTGATATCTCATTTCTTCTATTTTTGAGTTGGTTACACAACATTTGGTATCAGAGCTTGGGATTCTAGGGTTTCGCTGCTCCAAACAGGTCATCGTGGCATTTTCGCCAGAACTTTTTTTCTACGAAGTTTCAGAAGCTGAAATTTTTAAAGTGCGAAGCTGAAATCCTGAGGAAGATTGTATAAAAATTTCAGGCATAGTTCGCAATATTGTCGGAGATATCATCTGTGGAAGTTAGGTCTTTTTTCAAGCTCCTAAACAGGTCATCGTGGCATTTTCGCTATAAATTTGTTTCTACGAAGGTTCAGAATCTAAAATTCATATGGTCTGAAGCTGAAATCCTGGGGAAATTCATCAAAAAATTTTAGAGCTTGGTTCACAATATTTTTGGAGATATGATCTGTGGAAGGTAGTGCTTTTTCAGGCTCCTGAATTGCATCTCAAAGAGGTGATCGTGGGAAAAGTTCAATAACTCTCTCTCTGGGCAGTGGATTTGAGTGACGTAAAAATTGGTTGCAAGTACACAGATTTTAGTTTCTTGGCTATCAATTTCAGAGACAAAGGACGAAACAGTGACACGTGGCAAGTCCTACAAGTGTGCTCTACTGAACTAGTCCAGAATTAGGTCATTGTGGGAGATTGGACACAACATTGTCTTGGGGAATCCAAATCAGGTCAGACCTGTGGCATTCAAAATATAATTCAGAGGGCTACTTCAGTGCTGAATTTCAGATATTTAAGATATGAAATCACAGAGATAATACAATTTCAATATCGAGCTCCTCAAAGCAAGAAAAAGGTGTGTATTGTTTTTTCCGAATTGCATAACGTTTGTTTGAAAAATCAGTTGAAGTGATTCCAAGGGAATATTGAAGAATATTTATCAGCATTGGGTTATATAATGCCTCCAAAAAATAATTTCATACCCATCAAGCCATCAGAAATCTATTCTATGACACATGAAGAGGAAGAGTTGCAGTATGAGATATCAAAATTACGGTACCAAGTGCAACAAGTTTCAATCTTACGAAGAGCAATTGAAGATGAAATAGATGGTTTAAAAGTAGAAATGGAGGCTAATTTGGATGGTTTGAAGGATCAAATAATAGAAAATATGGATGATAAATTAATGGAAGATCACATCGAGCATCAACAACAAGTTCTCCAACTCTCAAAGGATAACCCAACTTTGGTGCAGAATCTAATGAAACAAAAGGAAGATCAACATCACATCGAAAGAAGTTATGAAGTAGTCATAGAAACAAGAACTCGAAAAGTAAAATAAATTTCAGAGTATCTCAGCAAGTGGAAGAACTTTCCTGTAGAAGATTTCACATGGGATGATGAGAATTTTATACAGAAGCATCAAGAAATAATCAAGCGTTGAGGACAACACTTGTTTGAAGGAGAGGGGCATGTTAAGTCCCTATATTAATAGTGTAGCCCCTTATTATGTTAGTGTAGCCCCCCTTATTGTTATTATTATACCCTTGTAACCCCCATATTGTTATTATTTTTCCCTTACATTATTATTGTTAGGTCGGCTAGGATTACATTGTGGCCCTACTAGGATTATATTGTGGCCCCATGGACTCCTATATATAGAAGGAGGCTTTGTTCATTTGTATCATCCAAGAATTGATCATTCATGTAATGT
This sequence comes from Pinus albicaulis, assembly GCA_034641835.2. Classification (NCBI taxonomy): domain Eukaryota; kingdom Viridiplantae; phylum Streptophyta; class Pinopsida; order Pinales; family Pinaceae; genus Pinus; species Pinus albicaulis. Next base: position 43,154 of record JAXQQM020065328.1, read on the forward strand.
ATTGGAGGTTTCCCCCTCAAAGTGGCTTATTTATAAGGCGTTGATATCTCATTTCTTCTATTTTTGAGTTGGTTACACAACATTTGGTATCAGAGCTTGGGATTCTAGGGTTTCGCTGCTCCAAACAGGTCATCGTGGCATTTTCGCTATAAATTTTTTTCTACGAAGTTTCAGAAGCTGAAATTTTTAGGGTGCGAAGCTGAAATCCTGAGGAAGATTGTATAAAAATTTCAGAGCATAGTTCGTAATATTGTCAGAGATATCATCTGTGGAAGTTAGGTCTTTGTTCAAGCTCCTAAACAGGTCATCGTGACATTTTCGCTATAAATTGTTTTCTACAAAGGGTCGGAATCTAAAATTCATATGGTGTGAAGCTGAAATCCTGGGGAAATTCTTCAAAACATTTCAGAGCTTGGTTCACAATATTTTTGGAGATATGATCTGTGGAAGGTAGTGCTTTTTCAGGCTCCTGAATTGCATCTCAAAGAGGTGATCGTGGGAAAAGTTCAATAACTCTCTCTCTGGGAAGTGGATTTGAGTGCCGTAAAAATTGGTCGCAATTACACAGATTTTAGTTTCTTGGCTATCAATTTCAGAGACAAAGGACGAAACAGTGACACGTGGCAAGTCCTACAAGTGTGCTCTACTGAACTAGTCCAGAATTAGGTTATTGTGGGAGATTGGACACAACTTTGTCTTGGGGAATCCAAATCAGGTCAGACCTGTGGCATTCAAAAGATAATTCAGAGGGCTACTTCAGTGCTTAATTTCAGATATTTGAGATCTGAAATCACAGAGATAATACAATTTCAATATCGAGCTCCTCAAAGCAAGAAAAAGGTGTGTATTATTTTTTCCGAATTGCATAACGTTTGTTTGAAAAAGAAGTTGAAGTGATTCCAAGGGAATATTGAAGAATATTTATCAACATTGGGTTATATAATGCCTCCAAAAAATGATTTCATACCCATCAAGCCATCAGAAATCTATTCTATGACACATGAAGAGGAAGAGTTGCAGTATGAGATATCAAAATTACGGTACCAAGTGCAACAAGTTTCAATCTTACGAAGAGAAATTGAAGATGAAATAGATGGTTTAAAAGTAGAAATGGAGGCTAAGTTGGATGGTTTGAAGGATCAAATAATAGCAAATATGGATGATAAATTAGTGGAATATCACATCGAGCATCAACAACAAGTTCTCCAACTCTCAAAGGATAACCCAACTTTGGTGCAGAATCTAATGAAACAAAAGGAAGATCAACATCACATCGAAAGAAGTTATGAAGTAGTCATAGAAACAAGAACTCGAAAAGTAAAATCAATTTCAGAGTATCTCAGCAAGTGGAAGAACTTTCCTGTAGAAGATTTCACATGGGATGATGAGAATTTTATACAGAAGCATCAAGAAATAATCAAGCGTTGAGGACAAGACTTGTTTGAAGGAGAGGGGCATGTTAAGTCCCTATATTAATAGTGTAGCCCCTTATTATGTTAGTGTAGCCCCCCTTATTGTTATTATTATACCCTTGTAACCCCCATATTTTTATTATTTTTCCCTTACATTATTATTGTTAGGTCGGCTAGGATTACATTGTGGCCCTACTAGGATTATATTGTGGCCCCATGGACTCCTATATATAGAAGGAGGTTTTGTTCATTTGTATCATCCAAGAATTGATCATTCATGTAATGTATTGGAGGTTTCCCCCTCAAAGTGGCTTATTTCTAAGGCGTTGATATCTCATTTCTTCTATTTTTGAGTTGGTTACACAACATATAAAGGAAGTAACACTAGTAACTAAGTACAATACACATTACTCCAGTCCATCATTCCATCATACTTTATAAAATACTATAGCATAAGTTATGAAATATTGAACAAAAATATCATTTCATCAAAAGAGAATAATTACACTTATCTCTGTCACTTAAGATTACGAGAAACTAAAGAGGGAGAGCCACTCTCCACCCAACCATAGGATTAGATACACAACAGTGTTTCTTGTAGTTGGCCACCCCTAAGCCAAATTTGATGCCTTGGGAGGAACATTCATTCAGAAAACATGAATATTACTCACTTTCATACATAAGGATTCAAAATGCTACCTTCTAGCCACAAAGATAGGGCCTATGGTTTTTTATGATGTGTCCACATTAGGCCTGCACATTACAAAGGGATCCCTTCACTCACACTAGTAGTCCCTCAATACTTCCCTTTCCTATTATTTATTGTGCATAGCTTGAACATGTTTCTTTTTGTGCATAACTTCAACAAGATTATTTTTGGGATTAACTTCAACAATATTTCAAAACAATCCATTTGGAACTTTAGCTTATGCTAAAGGCTTCAACAATGAATTCCTTTACCAAATAGGTAGTATATAATTCTACACAAGATTCTACATCTCAAAAGGATCTTTCTCTCACCTTCTACTCATGGTTGTAGTCTTAGAACCTACATGAAGTTTTTTGTTTCATTCCCAAAGTTACTTACAGTTGCACACACTCCTCTTTGCAATTCATTCTTGCTCATTCTAGAACATTGAATACTTTCTTTTATCCACTACTACTCACACACATAGCTTCCCTACCACACACAAACTACTCGACATGAGAATATATGTTCCTTCCTTGGGTGGCATGGTAATTCTGAATACACTAGAATGGGAATGTATCCAATACCTCTAGAGTTGTTCAATACCACTCCTATTCCTTCTCATAACTACTGGAAGCTAGGTAGTTCATCTACCAAATAAGAAGTCGAAAAATTTAATTTATGTAAGATAGGAAACTTCCCAAATCGCCCTTACAACTTCCCTCTTAGGGATCAAGATATATTTTGGTTGATCACTTCTTTAGATTTAGTAATATATTAAATAGAAATGAATAATTACATCTAATAAGTTTGGTGAAATATCTATGTTGGCCATGCCAACAACATAAGTATTAAATACAATTATGAAACTTGGTGTTTAAAAAGGGGTGTTCAAATCCCATCCTCTTTAAAGGAACACCATCCTTCGTGATCATACTATTTCAAGTGTCATTCTTAGTAGCATTACACTATCCAAAGTTTATTTTTTAGCATTACACCATTCCAAGTCACTTTTTTTTACTACAGTACTATGTGGACTACTTCCTTCCAACTGTTTCATTATCATTTCTCTTGCATAACATCATCTTTCATGTCTTTTTTCTTTCCCACGACTTCAACAATGGAATTTGCTTTCGTAGTCTGGTTAGTTCTAGAATCATGGAATTTGGTTTCATAGTCTGGTTAGTTCTAGAATCATGGAATTTCCTCTAGCAACTACATAAAAAATGAACAAAACATATGTGTTATGACCATTTTATGCATCCATTAGTATTTATATAGGAGACCTTAATTACATGCATTTAAAAAATTGAAATTTCATCTTAATACTTATATGTATGGTTTCCCTTTGCTTCACAAGGCTCCCACATGTAAACGTTTAGCTCATTTATTGCATAAAACATGCCCATACAAACTCAATATCCCAAATAACATGTAACATAAATCTCGCACAAAATATTCATTCAAGTCTCCTCTTTGTCACTCACCCTTTTAGGTTCAAGAAATCCCCTTCTCTACTACACGGTTGTTCAAGCAATCTACCTAACCAAGGATTTTTTGAACAAGAAGACCAAAGAGACTCATAATGTTCTATAGCCAAGGAAAACTCTTGCCTGCTATACATAGTTTACATGCCATTACTCATGGTGATAAAGGCATGCCATAAAGACACAATGTCACTATAGTGGCCTTGTTCTCAATATTTCTGCTTCACAACCTTTTTCTATTCCTCCTAGGAAAATTCATCATCTTACCTTTCACAATATAAAATTCTCCTGAGATATATCCTAAAATATTCAATCAATTTTTTTTTTCTAAACCTCCTTCATACAGAGTTAGATATCACATGCATGAAACTATTTTCATAAGTTTAACTCCTTGTAGATGATAACATGAGCATCCTTCATCAAGGGCTCACATTTCATGCCATACCCAAAGTTTTCTACTTTCAATAGGCATGGTTTCCATTATCATTTATTCTTAGCTGAAGTTTTCTCAATGATTCCATTGTCTCCTTCCTTGGCCTTTTTGACATACATTCTATTTCCATTATCCTCAAGGTTCTTGGTATGATTGAAGGATTTTTTTTTCCCTAAAATGGGCTCACATTTCTTTCCATGCCTAAATTTTTATACTTGCAATCTGCATGGTTTCCATTATCATTTATTCTCAGCTGAAGGTTTCTCAATGATTGCACTAGCCCCTTACTTGGCCTTCTTGACATGCATTATCTTGTAATTATCCTCAAGGTCCTCTGTCTGATTGAAGGAACTTCCTTTCCCTAAAATCCCACTTTAAAGAAGTGGTATTTAAAATCAATTTTTTGAGAATAATCTACACCTTTTCCTATGCATTACTTCATCATAGATCATTTTTTAGTCAACCAATTAAAACATGTGATGCAACATTCCTAATTTGGTAGCCAATTCATTTTATTCATGCATTCGTTTTCAAAGGCATCAATAGTCAATAAATCATATTAGGCTCATGCTGATTTAGCTTATAGGGTAGTCAATCCCACCTTGAATAATTCTTAAATTTTTGAATTTTCCTTCTTATGCAACTCTGTATTTACTTAGCAAGGAAACTTAGCAATTTCATTCACAAATTAGCCTATTAAGCACATGAAACTCAAATTAATTATATTTTTATTAAAGTATTCAACAAAATAAAAAAATCAAATTATTCTTAACAGTCTAGGGGAACCCTCCCCCTTGCACACCTATGCATACATATGTTACAAGATAAATCTTCCATGTCCATGTTCTCCTATTAACTGACATCAGGTCTTGTAACCGTATCATGGGATTTTGTTTAAAATAATAACCATATTAGAAGGATTTTCCATTAATTCCTTAATTTTATTATCCTCACCACTAATGTTACATTATTTTTCCTTTTTAAATTTCTTGGTTCCCTTTCCATAGTTATTTACACTAGCCAGGCCCTTGCGTGCACACTTTCCTTTCATCTCCTCCACCACTGTTTGGTGATTTCCTTATTGATTTCATAAATATTCCTCATGTTTTCGGCTACTCCATAAATAGTAGTAGCCTCCTTGATGTTTAAATGTTCCTATCATTGTGCCACTTGTAAGGGAAATCATAAATCAATTTCTCCTCTCAGTACCCCAAACATTTCAATTCCCTTTTCTTTGAACCACTTATTTCTATATAGTTGGGTGTTATTCCATATGTTTGAATTTTAAAATGAACTAGGAACCAATTTGAATTATGTTTGTCCATATTGGGGTATCTGATCCATGTTGAAACAATGTTGCATTGACCCCATTTTACTCCTTTTGGGCTTAGATGAGCCTTTGATTACTAGCCTTTCAACTCTCAAATTGAACCTAGAGGATTCTCAAATTTTCTAGCAAATTAGGAGAGATATCAACCACTTTCCCTCATTGGACACATCTTCTTCGTTGTGTGAAATCTTCCCCAAAATTTCTTGCACAATCCTATTGAACATTCCTTCCTTTTCTACTACTATAAAATTTTCTTATGCCGAAACAACACACCAATGCTAGTTTAAGCAAAGGAATGTGACTTTTTATAATATTCAATTGATTTGACCATATATGTATTGGCCCATTAATGAATTTATGCTATAGTTGCAATTCACACTCATGATTATGTTAATATTCTCATTAGTAACAAACCCAAATCTAATGTAAATCTTATGTTAGTACACCAATAATCTCTTTTCAGTAACCACATTTTTTCACTCCAAGGCACAATGCCTTGACATCCATAACATGTGTCCAACATATACATATCCACATGTATTTCATTTCATCCAATAAAATTTTTCTCTTTGCATATACCTTGTGGTTTACCCATTTAAGCATCATTCATAAGAGTTCATACTTCATAAAACAACCTTCCCCAAGACAAAAATTTTCCAAACATGACCCTTTTTTCCTAAAGAGAACTCTTTCATTTACACATTTTCTCAAACAACATAATCCTTTACCCAAGATACATATGGTACTATTACTTACAAACGTAACCAATAACTCTATATATTGCTTCAAACTCATTTATTTGGTGTATATCTAGCCCTCAAGGCCTATTGTTTGAACCACAACTTTGAATCCACTTTGTAACATACCTATTCCCCTCAAGGTATTTTTAAGGGAACATGGTGTCTAGACCCAAACTATAAGGTTAGTTTATGGAGAGAAGGTTTTCATAATTCCTCTCACTTCAACTACTTTAAAAATCCTTGTTGACGTCATCATCTCCTTATGCTCATTGAGATGTTCCCAATGCTATAAATTTCATCCAAATATAAGCTCTGGACACAAATTTGTAGCTTTTGAATATTTTATTTTTCCAAACACTACATCAGTATCCACACATTTTCATGTGGTAGACACATGACAATCCTTTTACTACGATTTATGCGCTTAAAATGCCATATCAACTACACATGCTTGACATGTGATCATCATGCCACAAGCCATGAGGGTCAAACAACTTAAACTTGACCTCTCATGCTTTAAATTTCATGTTGTTAGATAGAGAATAAAGATATGTCAAACAATATAAACTTGACAAATCAGTAGATGAGATAGAGAATAAATGAGGAGTTCAACAGTTTAATCTAAGCCCTCGAATGAAATAAGGTTAGACTTAGATAGTTTTTACGATTTGAAAGAAAATGGATTTAGGGTTGCAAGTTTAAATGCACCCATAAAATGAAGTAACAATGTTAGAAATAAATATGGGTAGGTAGAAAGAAGTTGTGCAAGCATGTAAGAAAGCATCATTGGGAAAAATTACTAATTTCCCTTCCCATATAATGACTCAGTATTAAAAAATATCAGTTAAAAAGGCTCAGAGCATTTATCTGACTTCTGTTGGTACCGAACCCAAGGCTCAATAACTAATTGATTTTAAAATACTGAATTCCTACACAAAACCCATATTCATTAGCATTTACCCTTCATCCATTAATCATAATCCCTTTCCCTAAGTAGAAACCCATTTTTACTTAATAAAAGTAAAACCCTAAATAACTAATTTCATTTCCTTTCAAAATCATTCAAAAACCCATAAAATGCATTTTATCCTAAGTCTAAGTGTGAAAAATACAAAAGGGACAACTATGCTTTATTTACACTTTACTTAGTGTTAAAACATGTATTTTATTCATTTACCTACATTACACCTTTTTTCCATATTAATTTCTAACCTAGATATTAATTCCTTAAAAACTATACCCTCCCTTATATTATTAAATCCTTTTTTAAAATAAACCACAAAACCCTCTATTTAATGTTTAAGCCAATGTTATAATAACCCATGTGACAAATTAAAACCCTGCCCTTATTCCCATTGGTTTTAAATGTATCTATATAAAAATACCCTACCCCCTATAGTTATTAAATAAATGACAAATGTTTAAAAACTATATAATAAGACTCGCGCCAATGTTATTGGTTGAAACATTTGTTAAATGTTTTAATTAAAACACATATATCACTTTACCCCTCCTCCCATCATATAACCCAAGGGTTAAATTTATAAATTTATATTTATAAGGTTTGAAACCCATCCTGCCACATTAATAAACCCCAGACCCCACCTCTGAATGTCGTGCTACTCCTCAAACAAATCTCAACTGTTCGCATAGACCCTTCCCGATCCAACGATTGAAATCCCATATCACAAATAAAGTCGTGCGATGATAACACTTTCATTTCCACGTGAAATAGGTGGCTTTTTAATCCTCTCCCTCCTCCACGTGGCTCATTCCTATTGGATCGCATTCGATCCATTCCAAACCGCTTACCACCTCAAATGTGCGCGATAACCACTCACGGTTTCTATTCTTCAAAGCCCAAAAACCACCCATCTAATGATTTGAACATCATTCAATTCTTAACCTGCTTTAAACCAAAAACACTATAAAACTTCATAACACGCACAGTTAAGCCCTTTCTGCATTATCTGTCCATTTTTAAACCATCTCCGACTGAAAATCAAGCGTTGTACTACATTTTTTCACCCAAAGAACTAGAAATCAATTTCAACTGTTGCCGAGACCACTTCAAGCTCCCAGTTTACTTCAAGAGACTTCAACAACCATTAGAAAGCCTCTCCGACGCCTCATAAACCTTTTCAAGACCAAATACCTGCAAAAAGAGGTATTCTTTTAAGAAAATAACCTTCCCTTCATTTGAAAGAACCAAATTTTTGTCAATTCGAACCTTGTGAAGCCTATTTTTCCCACAGAAAGACCTGTATTTACCCCCAAAAGAACAGATTTAATGTGAAACCCTGATAAATTCAAAGTTTTTTGAAGAATGTAACTTGTTTTAAGCAAAATTGAAGAAATTTAAGTATTACAGACCTTTAGAAACCCTTTGAATGAAGAAAACCCTTTTATAAATGCTCAAAACCCCTTTTTGTGCATAAATTAGAAGGCTTTAGGGTCGTTTTATCAAAGAAGTATGTAGTAAAACCTATGCGAAAGGTTACACAGTGTTCCAAAAAACCCTGAATTTTAACAATTCTTTTTGCAAAATTGAGAGCCAATAACAACAAAAATGAAAACCTAATGCAGTTCAAACCATTTTTCACAGCCTTTTCGCATCATCAAAGCCATTATCCCTCCATGCAAACCTCTATTTTATTAATAATTATTTTTTTTTACAGCTCATTAGCAAAAGGAGAATTTGGATGAAACAATCTAAATACTAGTTAAAGATCTGTTTTACTCCAAAAGTTCACAAAGTAAATAATTTTAAATGATATTCCTTAACAAAAGATTCCAGGCAGTAAAACAAAAAGAAGTCATTTATGCAGAGAGAGATAAATTTTCACAGTGAATGGTAAAAGTGAAATAGGAATTCACAATGACAGTGAAAAATAAACAATCAAAGAGCATCAGAGTTAAAGTGTATCAGATGAAAGTCACAGTAAAGGTTAATACAAAGTTACAAAGCAGTCAAGTTAAAACAATAAAAGTAAATATAGAGGCAGTAATGGTTAAACAGAGATGAAAATAATTTCACCAACAATGAAATTTATCCAAAGTAAAAGAAAAACAGTTAAAAAAAGAAAAAGCTTAAAAGATGAAAACAGAGCAAGAAGGGACATTTTTGCAGAAACTTTCTATTTAATTCATTGTTTTTAAGAAACTATTGTGACCAATCCAAGATGAAATTTTTAAAACTGAAGGAGGTTTATGTTCTTAAGATGTCTAAATACAAAAACCTCTCTCACTTTTCTAATAGCCATTATGGGTTTGGAAATATTAAACAATATTTGAAAGCATGTTTTACATAAAATTCCTGTTAAGTAATCATTTTCCAGAGAAGATTGTGGCCAAACAGAAATACATATTACAAAACTTAAGGATGTTTTTATTCCTAAGATACCCATCTATGAAAACATATCTCAATTTTTGCACAGGTATTACAGAATGAGAGATACATGCACATATTTATAGCCTAGTTTTCATACTATGCAAATCTCTGTTTTATACATCTTTTTGTAGAGCCTATTGTGACCATATGGAATTGAATTTTGGGAAAATGAAAGAGTTTTATCTTAGTATCCTATATATCTACAAACACCTCTTTCACTTTTTACATATCTATTTCAGATTGAGAAATACATAGGTATCATTGCACCCCAATTTTGCAGAATTTCTGGAGCAGAATGCACAAAGAAAGGAAACAATTAGTGACTTGGATGCCTCATCATCAACTAAGAGTTGATATCAAATTAAAATTTTCTTTGTCACCATCAATCCATAAATATAGTGCCAAATAGATTCATTAGTTTTGAGTTTCCTTTTATTAAGTTCTATTTATGTAAAATAGTTTGAGATATTTGTAAACCAATCTTGAAATTTTTTTCAAGATATTCTAGTTTAGAACTATGTATAAATACTTCACCTTTAGAGGTATTTTGTGTGGAATAAATTTCTGAAGATTTCTATAGTAATTTTTGTGGACTTGAAGGCTTTTTTGTATCAAATTTCGAGTAGCAGACTGGATCATATGAACTAGCATCATATTTCATGATTCATGTGATGAGCTATTTGGAGTGAATTATTTCCTTACTTGTCATTGTTATCTTTCTTTGTTACATGCATCCATCTATGTTTGTTCTAAATTTGAAAGAATAACTAGGAGTATTACTACAAGATTTGTTAAGAGCACACTATTTTTAACTAGTTATCATTTTTATGTTTTCCTCTGATTTCCAGTGTAGGGAATCCTTAATTGCTCCCTCTCTCGTTTGACCTCTGCCTACTACTTCATTTTCCAGATCAAAGGATTATTAATGGCCCTTTAGCCCGATCATACCATCTCACAAAAAAACTTTCCAAGATCTCCAAGGGTTATCTATCGTGCCTTGAAAACATTTGACTTTTTGGCCTTGATCCTAGTTTTGTCTGCTTGACTTTTGACTCCTCAGCCCAATGGAAAAATAGATTTCCCACTATCCATCTCTTCCAGTGATTTTTCCCACCAAAAAAATCAAAACCAAAACCAATTTCAAAATAATAACTAGCCTAATATTTTATAAATCAAACAAAGTTAAATTTTATAGAGAGAGCCCTCTCTAAACCCTAGGAAGGCTAGATCCTAGAGTTTAAAAGTTGGTCTGTGGTTACCTCGGTGAGTTCTCTCTTGAACCTGGAGAAATTACTAAGTGATAGCGATGCAGAAATTGTGAGAACAAAGTATTTCTTATACATAGATTGACAGTAGGGGGATTTTACTGGTTATTTCACCTTTACTAGAAACGATGAAACTAGAAGCTTCTGGCCCACAAAATAGCTCTGCCTAAAGAAATATAATGTAAACACTGAAATAGATCCGATCAATGAAAGTATTTCTTTATGTGAAAAGTATTCATTAATCAAAATTTTATGTGTGAATAAGCAAGTTCAAGTATTTTTCAATGGAAGTAATGTGGTTTGAAGTGAAACTAATGAGTTTTGTTCAATGTATAAGTCTGATTGGGAAAAGTGTACTTATGAAAAGTTAATGTTTAATGAAGCAAAATCTGAAATATAACAACAAAAATGCACAGCATAATATTAAGCATTTGTTTAAGCAGTTCACCCCTCTCTTGGGCTACCTCTGCTGGGTCCAGAAGCCTCTAATTAGGCTTTTCCCTCTTTCATTAATGCTCAAATTAAGAATTACACTATGTAGAAAGCCTCAAAAGGAAACATTAGCTGCAAATTCAGAAACAAAGGATTGAAATCAGTATAAATCGACTATTCATTCACCTCCAATGGATGAGTATATTCCAACACAGCTGATCTTTCATTAGGCCCTAGTGGCTCCACAACCAAAATCGCTGGTAAAATCACTGATAGAGTGCCTTGATGGCTCCGCAACCTGTCCCAACAGCTCTAGAATTCTTCAATACCCCAAAATAAAAAAAAAATTCGTCCCAAATGGAATTCCCTAGCCAAAGTTATGGCTCATTTACTCAGACTGCCAGTTTGGCCTAGAATGACTCCAGCTAAGTCTGGCTAACTACCAGATAAATTCGACAAATCTGGGGCGGTTGCTAAAATTGGGGGGTCTGCCGAAATCACCGCCAAATCTGAGGGCTGACAGATAAGCCCCATGTGCCCGTGCCATTTGGAAGTGTTTGAGTTTAATGCGGATAAGATAAGGTTCAACCATATAATAAAATCATATGTTAACATGGTTCCACACCTCCCGCCGGTCCTTGTGACCACGACCTGACATTGTGCGCCGTTTGAAATTTGTTGTGGTTCCGTTGCCAGGGTCGTATGTGGAGGGGGCTGACCCCCTTCGGGCCTCGCCCAAACAATTGTAACATTTAAATATATATGAGTTGCTATGGTTTAATAAGAACCAAAGCCGTGGTCTAATGGTTGGACCGTTGCATTGTTTTCCACCCGACCTGGTTTCAAATCCTGTCGCGTGCAAACAAAATTTTTAAACGCCATTTTTGTTTGACCTTGGGGCCATGTGGCGGCCTCCGGGTAGGCCACGTGGTGCCCTTTCATTGGCTGCCTGCAGAATATTCCATGGAATATTCTGTGGAATATTCCACGAAATATTCCCAGAATATTCTTTTTTTAATAAAAATATTTTTTATAAAGTCAAATTTGGCCATTTTTTTAAGAGGTGGCAGTACTGATGCAGAATATCTTTCTCATATGGTGTCGATTTCAGTCTTAGTTCACGTCCTGAGGATCCATTTTCTGAGCTCTTTACCATTCATTCACGGTTCAAACCCCTCCACTAACTTCATTTTTGAGCATTTTCTACAAGAGACTTGATCTCACGATCGATAACACAATGGTGACCATACTAGGGAACTAAAATTTTCCTCAGAAATGTTTTACAGGTTCAGATCTTATCTATGATGGTGGACAGTGATCAGATACACAAAGGTTAAAATCATCCACCCGACGACTCCAAATGGATTTCACAATCAAGACTCCACTAGAGGAATGCACCTGGAATAAAAATATGGAAAGATCAGGCTTTCAACTAGGATCTTAATCCAAGACATCATGTTCTTTCTCATTAAGAAAGTTTTTCAGTGTATATTGTATTTTATAGAAGATCTTAGATTAGTTTTTAATTATTTTCCTTTGAAGATTGTAAGTACTAATTCTCTTAATCTCTTTGAGCAGCTTTCTTTTGAATCCAATGATGATGATTTTTCAATTAAGAAGCCTCAAATAATCAAGACTGATCTTACAATCCCTGTACATATTCCTATACCATATAAAGTTCCTGATAGATATAAGCCCCTCATTTTACCTCCTATACTCCATGATTTCCCTGATAATTATTGCAAATTTCCTCTCATGTTTGATAGAGAAAATAATAACATCATTGCTGAAAAAAATATTCAAGGTTTTGAAAATTATATGGATTTATTTGAGATTGATGAAGATGATGTTAAAATCAGACTTTTTTCTCTTTCTTTGCAAAATAGAGTAAAAAGTTGGTTCAAGAATCTACCTATTGTAAGCATCTCAAATTTCCAACAAATTTCCAAACTTTTTCTTGACAGATGGATAATTAAAGTCAATATTTTTGTGATCATAGAAGAATATAATCAGTTAAAAAGACATCCAAATGAAACAATACAACATTTTTCTGACAGATTTGATCAAGTTTATTATTCAATGCCAGAAAATATTAGACATCCTCATGATTCAACTCTCTTGCATTATCCAAGTGCCTTTTATCCAGAAATATAATTTCAGTTAAGAGAAAGAGATCCAGAAACACTTGTATTAATGTAGAAAATTTTAGTTGATGTAGAAGTTAATTTGAAAATTAGAGAGGAAAAATTGAAAGCAGAAGAAGAAGAGAAGAAAAACATTGCAGAGGTAAAACTTAGCCTTTTGGTAAGAAAACTAGATGAAATCATACATAAGATCACTATGAAAGATGAATTTTTTGTTCAAAATCACCATGAAGAAATAGAAGAGGTTGATAGCCATGAACAAATTCCTGGTAATTCCAATTATCGTAGATCAAAAAATGGATTTATAGATCAATATGTGGAAGAGGAATTTACCGATTTAATGTGTATGTTTGATGACATTCCTTATTTTGATGATTTAGCTAAGTATGATCATTATGATGATAGTTATGTTCTCCAAACCCAAGCTAACTTTACAGAGAAAACATAATCTACTTTGTGGGATGAGGAAACTCAGTTTTAGCAGCCAGAATATAGTGATCAGCCAATACAGATCAGCCATGAAAGTGACGAAGAAAAAGCAAAAAAATTGGAAATAAGTGAAGGTCCTTTACCTGTTTGTTTTTCTTCATTTCAGTTCATTAGAGACAACTATCATGCCATCAATAACCAACAATATTTAGGAATTATGATTGACAAAAAAGAATATAATCACACTCTTGATCAGGATATTTCAGTTTTACAATTGCAGTTATCAGTTCCCATTGAAATACATGATCAAATAAAACATGATAATTCCATAACACTATGTTTTGAATCATTTCAGATTTTAAAGGAAATGTGGTATAACATCATTAAAGAAAAGGATGAGCAACTTGTTGAATGTTGTGAAACCAGCTCCAAAAATAGAAGAAAAGAGATATCAACGCCTTAGAAATAAGCCACTTCAAGGGGACAACCTCCAATACATTACATGAATGAACAATTCTTGGATGATTCAAATTACAAAACCTCCTTTCTATATATAGGGGTCTATGGGGCCAGAATGTAATCCTAGTGGGCCACAATGTAATCCTAGCCGACCTAACAATAATAATTTAAGGGCACAATAATAACAATATGGGGGTTACAAGGGTACAATAATAACAATAAGGGGGTTACACTAACAACAATAAGGGACTATACTAGTAATATAGGGACCTAACATGCCCCTCTCTTTCAAAAAAGTGTTGTCCTCAACGCTTGAGTAGCTCTGGGTGCTTCTGTATAAAATTCTCATCCTCCCATGTAGAATCTTCAGTGGGTAAGTTCTTCCACTTGATGAGATACTCTGAAATTGATCGATTCCGTAGCTGTCGAGTTCTTGTTTCCATGACCGCTTCAGGTTCCAATATGATTTTCCTTCCTCATCAAGTTCTGGCAATATTGTTTGAACTGGAAGATTTTCACCTATAACCTTCTTTAAGCATGAAACATGGAAAACTGGATGTACTCGCGAAGAAGCAGGAAGCTCCAATTTGTATGCCATAGTACCAATCTTTTGCAACACCTTGTAAGGAACATAGTACTTTGGAGATAATTTATTATCCTTCTTAGCTTGCTTGAGGGACATTTTTTTGTATGGTTGTAGCCGTAAAAATACCCAATCTCCTACATCAAAACTTCTCTCCCTGCGATGTTGATCTGCCTGTTGTTTCATTCGATTTTGTGCCAAATTCAGGTTATCCTTTAAGAGTTGGAGAACTTCTTGCTGATGCTCGATGTGATCTTCCACTGCTTGAACCTTCAAATTTTCCCTTAAAGATGATGTGATGGATGGTGGATGATATCCATAAAATGCCATAAATGGGGTCATTTTTGCTGCAGTATGGAAGGAAGTGTTATACCACCATTCAGCAAGAGGTAACCACTTGACCCATTGTGTTTGTTTATCGGATACAAAACAACGAAGATATCCTTCCAAACATTTATTTACTATCTCAGTTTGACCATCAGATTGAGGATGATAAGATGAGCTATGAGCTAATTGAGTACCCAAACAAGAAAATAACTCCGTCCAAAAATTTCCGATAAAAATGGGATCTCTGTCGCTGACAATAACCCTTGGGCTTCCATGTAGCTTTTGAATTCTGTCCATAAATGTAGTAGCAACTGTACTTGCTTTAAATGGATGAGATAAGGCACAAAAGTGTGCATACTTGGTAAGTCTATCAACTACCACCATGATGACACTCTTTCCTTCGGACTTAGGTAAACCTGTGATAAAATCCATTGAAATCTCCTCCCAACGTTGACTTGGAATGGATAAAGGTTGTAGAAGTCCTGGGGTCTTAATTGTTTCCACTTTATTCTGCTGGCAAACCAAAAATTCTGCCACAAACTTTTGAATATCAGATTTAAGGCCATCCCAAAAAAATTCTTTCTTCACCATGTGGTAAGTTTTTAAAAATCCTGAGTGTCCTCCTAAAGGAGAAGTGTTCAATTCCAGAAGAATCTTTTGTTTTAGTTGGGAATTCTTACAAAGATATAAGCGATCTTTGTACCATAAGGAATCATTTTTCCAACTAAATGTATCAGATGTACTAGGATCTTGCTGCAACTTTTGAATGAGTGTCCACACATCTTCGTCCTTCTTCCATTCATCTCTTGCTTCGGTTATCCAATCTGGTTGGATAATAGAAATGGCACAAAGCAATGCTTCCACCTCTTCATTCTTTCTTGAGAGTGCATCTGCAACAACATTAAGCTTTCCTTTTTTGTAGATTATTTCAAAGTCATAACCCAACATCTTTGTGACCCATTTTTGCTGCTCTTCTAAAGATAGTCTTTTTTCCAAAAAGTGTTTAAGACTATCATGATCAGTTTTTACCTTGAAGTGTCTTCCCATTAGGTAAGTTCTCCATTTCTTTAGTGCATGAAATATTGCTAACATTTCCTTCTCATAAATAGGTTTCTGTAAATACTTTCCTTTGATTGGACGACTTTCAAAAGCAATGGGTCTTCCTTCTTGCATTAAAACAACACCAATTCCATTTCCTGAGGCATCACATTCCACAATAAATGTTTTTGTGAAGTTTGGCATAGGTAAGACTGGTGCTAAGCACATTGCCTCTTTAAGATTTTCAAAGGCCTTAGTTGCTTCGGGAGTCCATGAAAATGCATCTTTCTTCAATAATGTTTTTAGAGGTGTTGCTATTCTCCCATGATTCTTAATAAAATTTTGATAATACCCTGTTAACCCGAGAAATCCTCGCAACTGCTTTATGGTTGTGGGGACTTTCCATTCCTTAATGGCTTTAATTTTGTTAGGGTCTACTTTAACACCCTCATGAGATACAATATGACCCAGATATTCCACCTCTTGTACTCCAAAGAAACACTTGGATGTTTTTGCATATAATTGTTTCTCCTGCAATAGTTTGAGCACCCTGTCAACATGTTCAACATGATCCTTCCAAGACCTGCTGTAGATTAGTATATCATCAAAAAATACTGGCACAAATTTTCTAAGGAAGGGTTTGAAAATGGAATTCATCAACCCTTGAAATGTAGAAGGTGCATTGGTAAGGCCAAAAGGCATGAACAAAATTCATAATGAACCTCATGAGTTCAAAATGCTATTTTCAAAATATCTTCAGTCTTCATTCTAATTTGATGATATCCTGAACGAAGATCCAACTTGGTAAAATAAATTGCTCCATGTAATTCATCCAATAATTCATCAATCACCGGAATGGGAAATTTATCTTTAATGGTGAGCTTATTGAGCTCCCTATAATCTGGACACATTCGCCATGATCCATCCTTCTTGTGTACCAATACTACGGGAGTAGAGAAAGAACTTTGACTAGGTTGAATTATACCCGCCTCTAACATTTCTGCAATCATACGTTCAATTTCGCTCTTTTGGAAGTAAGGATATCTATAAGGCCTGATGTTTGGAGGAACACTTCCTGGAATAAAATGAATAACATGATCATGATCATGAATAGGTGGGAGTCCTTTGGGAGTTTCAAACACCTTGGAATGATTGTCCAAGACTTGTTGGAGATCTGCAGAAATAGATGATTTTGATGTTGGAACTTCTAGTGAGCATAATTGTGAAATTACACCTCGTTGTTCTTTATTTAGAAGCTTTTTCATGACATTAGAGCTTATTATCTTTCACGGCTTCCCTGCAATACCCCGTAATTTGACTTCCTTTCCTTCTGAAAAAAATTCAAGAAAAGTTCTTGAAAATTAAAAGCTACCGTCCCCAAAGATTGTAACCATTGTACTCCTAGTACAACATCAGCACCTCCCATAGGAATGGAAAGCATTGGACTATTCAATACATATTCCACCATGGTTAGCTTGATATTATGGCATTTTCTAGAGAAATTTATAGTTCCTCCATTTTCAATCATCACTTGACATTCTGGTGCTAGGTATAGGAAACAATTCAATTCCTTGGCTACCTTACAATGCATAAAATTATGGGTACTACCTGAATCAATCAACACTATTACCTTTTTCTTCTTGATATGTCCTTCTATCTTGAGAGTTTGAGGAGTGGTAATTCCTGCCAATGCATTACACGATATGGTCGGACTCATTTCTTCCACTTCTTGGGTTGGTTCCTGGTGTATTTCCTCTTCTTGTTCATTTTCTTCTTCCTCTTCACAATCTATGTAAAATAATTTCTTCTCAGCACACTTATGACCTTTAGTGTATTTGCTATCACAACTGTAGCAAAGCCCTTTTGCTCTTTTTTTCTTCCAATTGTTGTGGTGTCAACCTTGTAGGTTGTGGAAATCTAGGTGTAGCAACACTTCCTTCTTTATAGAAGTGAGTGGTAGGCTTCCTTGTCGCCATAATTTTACATTCAATTTTTCTTGCCAACCTGAATGCCTTCTCCAATGAATCAGGTTCCAAAATGAAAACTTCATGTTGGATGTTATCCTTTGAAGTACCTATGAAGCGATCAATCCTGTGTTCCTCTGGAATATCAGTTACCCTTATATTCAATTTTTGGAAGTCCTCAATGTGCTCCCCCACTAAACCCTTTTGTTTGAGATTTATCAATTGGCTAAAGAAGGTGTTGCTCTTTGTATCTCATAATGTGCTATCATTTCCTCCGTAAAAATTGACCAAGTGACAATTTTTTTACGGGAGAAAAGCCATCGATACCATACAAATGTATTTTGTTCTAAATGTAAAGTTGCAATGTGTACCTTTTGTGTGGTTTGCACGTTATGGAGATCAAAATATTGCTCCATCTGTAGTGTTTCGACCACAGAAAACCCGAGTTGTGGGCGATTACTAGG